>MNCL01000253.1:0-137036 GCA_001932985.1 Proctacanthus coquilletti
TTACTGTTAATTGTATTTCGCCCGCACGACTTGTTTTACTTCTGAGCTTAACCCTGATATTTGGCTGAAGATTTCCTCGGCTCGACTTTTGATTGCGACTGACTTGACCTGATCGATCCTTGGTCGTCCTCATTTTGGAAAAGGCCCGGGCGCGGATGCCCGGATGTGCAAGTGCATGTATCAGGTGCATTGCCCGTGATTGCTTTAAGCATATAATTTATTTATCACTCCAGAGGTGCTTGACTGCTGGGCTGTCATTTGGGCGCACAATGTTCCGCGTGCCTCGCAATTGCTTTGAGAGGGGCAACGGTACTTTTTTGTTCGCTTTGCAACTTGAGCTGAATTTACTCGTCTCGAAATGCTGTGTGCATTCGAGGCCACTTATGTATCAGTGCACGGTTTATGGGAATCGTCCAAAAGTCCGTGGCTATCGAAGTGTAGCCCGATCGCGCAGCATGTACGGCGTATGGGGCCATGGGAGCGTTTAAGCACGACACTTGTTTACGCTTTAGTATGATGATAGTTTAGGATTTCTGTGAAAAACCGGCGTAAACAATTCTAACAAACAGAAGACGTATTCGAGGTCGCGGAATATGGCATCCATGAATCGTTGGAATCGCGTCACATTACGAAGACCGAAAGGCACATCGGTGTACTCAAAAAATCCAAACAGCGCGGTAACCGCTATCTTTTTTATATCTTCTCCTGCCATATTTAATCGTAAGCACGAACAAGGTCTAAAGTGCTGAATATGACTTTCCCGTGTAATTGCTCTGCTACGTCTTGAACGTGGGCAATTGGGTATGATTCTGCGCATTCAGCCTACCGTAGTCACCGCAAATACGCCACTCTCCCGACCTTTTTGGCACCAAATGGATTGGAGAAGCCCAAAGACTGCTGAAGAGTCGAACGATTCCTCATTTTTTCAGGTCCTGGAACTCCGTACGTGCCGCACACAGCTTGTCGCCGCGGAAGTTCCGCTACTGAGGATCCCGTGGTTATGATTTGATGGTACACGGCCAATGCTGATCTGCTCACCCTAACATAGGGATGAGTGATGGTCCTGTAAGTCTCTTCCGTAAGAAGCCTCCCTCCAGACGCTCCATCGAAAGAATCCACAAGTCGTATTCTTCCCAGGTCCAGGATCAAAGCGTAATGAGACAAGAAATCAGCGCCCAAGATGGGCGACGTGGTGTTGGTTATAGTGAACTTCCATTAGAAAGTGCGATACAAACCAATGTCCAGCTCGAGCTGGCAGTCGCCAAACGTCTGAATTTCAGTGGAGTTGACTGCATACAATGTGAACAATCCGGGCGTCTGTTTGTTTTTGCATTGAGAAATTGGAAGTATGGAAACAGACGATCCCGATTTTCGCCGCCTCGATTTTCTATCAGAGACCAATAATCTGCTTTCGGTTACGAGACTATGCTGGCTTCGACTGTCGTGTGAAGTCTCTGACAACGACAGCCTGGTTAGTTTCCCTGCTTGTCTTCGTTGAAAAGCAGGGTTGAATGCACCTCTGAGACCGCTCTGCAAATTTTCTGTGATAAAAGCACATCTTGTTTGCTTTCCTAGATCTGTTTAGCACGGTGACTTCGGAAGAAAGCGGGCTATTAAGCTGTCAGATGCCAAACCTATTTCTTCTCAGCGATGGTGCTGCCAACGCAGCTGACATAGACAGGTGCTGTGGAGCATTATGGACGGAACATGAGAAGTGGTACTTTCCATTTCAAACACGCTTCTTCTTATCCACAGTTTAACAACTGAAGTTATGTCTTTACGTTACGAATGGGGCTTATAGCATTGTTAGGTTAGAGTTCAAACCTAATGAACCTTCGTGCAGTCGCTCATGTCCATTTTGGTTAGCGCCCTAGAGTGGTTTCTATCAATCGTATTCAATCGTACCTTGCGTTACTTTACTTCCATTTTGGTTAGGCCTTGAAATGCAAGTTTAACGTAAAAGTATTAATGTATTTTTAGTATTATATTTGAATGATTTAAAAACAAAAACTATATTGCTGGTAAATTTTATATTTAGTAAGAGAATATCTAAATTTCTGGTAGTGATATGAATTAGTATCCTAATTTAGAGTTATTAGATTGCCCCTAAATATAAATAAATACATAATTGACCAGAGTATAAATGCAATTTTAGCAAGCTGTAAAATTTTTTAAATCGAAAGGAATTTTTTAAAATTAAAGTATACAGTAGAGATGGGAAATTTCTCTGTTCTAAATATTCTAATTTTTTTTTGAATTATTTGTTCTTATGATATAATATCAGGAGGAAATGTGGTCAGTAAAATAAGAATTCCACTTTTCAGGTAAATGTCAAAGTGACTACCATCTGTCCAGTTTGCTAAAAACTTTGTGTTGCTTGTTGCCGGGAATGTGATTTGTGCCCTACGTCAAAAGGCCGCACTTTCTGCAGTGCCTCCGTGTGGGTGAGTGGTCGTAATAAAGGGTTTTGATTGCTGGACGAAGAAGTGTTATTGTTTACATCGTGTTTTGAGGAAATGGATAAGTACACTATTGTTTCTTTAATCGGCGAGGGTTCATTTGGAAGAGTTTACAAAGCATCGAGAAAAGCGGATAGTTATACGGTTGCAATCAAAATAATTAGTAAGGTAATATTTGTGTAGTCATAGCTAACAAATATAATAAAATCGGTTTGCAGCGAGGAAAATCAAACAAGGAGCTGGAAAATTTGCGTAGAGAATGTGAAATTCAAGCTAATTTGGAACATGTGAACATAATTAAAATGTTAGATTCGTTTGAAACGAAAAGCGAAATGTTCCTTGTAACTGAGTTCGCTTTTACTGATTTACATCGCTATTTGCTTAAAAATGGACCAATAAAGGAATCGAACGTGCGTGATTTAACAGGAAATTTAATATCTGCGCTCCACTACTTGCATTCACATAGAATTCTACATAGAGATCTTAAGCCGCAAAATGTGCTTCTTGATAATGAATTTCATGCTAAACTTTGCGATTTCGGATTGGCTCGTAATATGACAATGGGTACACACGTCCTCACATCAATTAAAGTAAGTTTCTTTTATTTTAAAATTACTAACGGTAATAGTGCATTTTTACAACCTTCATAAAAAATTTCATCTAGACATCCGGAAATTTAGTTGAAGTGCATTTTAAATGCGAAGTGGAAGATTTGAATATAGATTCCTATGTGGGAATAGCCGGAATTAAAAGTTGAATAAGAATACTACACATGTAATTGATGTCAGACTATGCAGGCTGATACCGAGGGAAAACTGTATAAATATAATTCTATACATTTAAAAATTGTTAAAATGAAATATGTGCATTTACCTACAGCCTGCGAATTCGTCCCGTACCCTATCTAATCATGCAGTCTCGTGTGTCGTTATAGATTTTGACTAGGAAAAAACGAACAAATACAGTTACGAGCAAAACATTTGCAACTGGTACTTGAAACTCTTTAATGTATTATTATCTTTAAAAATAATAATTCAAAAGAGGAAAACATTGAAAATAAAAATGTATCTTCTTACTCGGACAGACGGGCTGCACTGCAAGCTTTTGAATTCATAACTAAAATAGTTAAAAAATAAATGGAGGGGAAGCATTGCACTACTAACTAATGCTTTAACTGACGATAAGTCAAAAATTCTTTTTCACAACCTTTAGTTACGGTCCGACTGTTAGTTAATTTCTCCCTAACCACTAGTTAAATTAACCGTAGTTTTCTTGTGGTTAGCTAGGTAGACATTGACAATTCTTTTGTTATCGTTAATACTTTATTTTAGAAAAAAATATAATCATAAAGTGATTATAATAGCGAAGAGATCAATGGAAGTAATGCATATTTGCAATATTTTATTTTATTTTGATGAATGTTATCCATTTACTAAAAAAAAAGAAGAGGTGGATTATTTTATGGAATATAATGAATATAAATATAATATATAATTTATGAAGATATTTCGTTTATCGAAAAACATTTTTTCCTTTTCTTTAAGCAAGATTGAAAAGGTTAATATATACATACATACTTTATTGTACATATCTTACTGTTCATTCCGTTTTTCTGGTTCAAAGTTTTTAATTTAAGTTATATTTATATTACGATGATGACTTCATTTAAAACTTTACGGTGATAAAAAAAGTCGTCACTTTGTTAATCGAAAGTTTAATCAGAACTTTACCGAAGATTGTGAAAATGGCTATTCGAGGTGAAGATCTTTGTCAAGTCAACGCTAGATAGCTCCCTCAAACCTTCTTCACTGAAGAGAGAATGGATCAATTGATTTGCCCTAAGATATAATGGCAAACTGGGTTTCGAGGTACACATTTTTCGGGATACGAACTTTGGACTGGAACGAATTAAGGTCGTAAATTTAGGTACCACTGTATTTCTTTTCTAATCTTATATTCTTATTTTTATGTTAGATATTTTTAAAAAGCTCTAAAGTGTTATCTTTATTTCAAAATTTATAAAATAAAATAAAATAATAAAAAACTCGTTACTACGTAGATCTCGTATGAAAATTGGTTCAATTTGCAATGAAAAACGGGGAACTAATCGTCTGCTTTGCAGGGTACTCCGCTTTACATGGCTCCCGAACTCCTATCGGAAAAACCGTATGATCACCAAGCTGATCTATGGTCATTAGGCTGTATATTATATGAATCTTTAACAGGCTACCCGCCATTTTGCACAAGTTCAATTTTGCATCTAGTTAGCCTTATACGACATGAAGAAGTAAAATGGCCCAGCTTTCTCAGTACAGATTGCATTTCGTTCTTGCAGGTTGTATCCTTGAAGATATATTTGAAAATGTATACATATTGATTTCAGAATTAAAGGGCTTGTTGGAGAAAGATGCTCAGATGCGAATGACGTGGGCTCAAATTCTATATCATCCGTTTGTGCAAGGTCGCATAGTGTTTCCGAATGATCGAACTGAGTTATCTGTTTTCTTAAATCCTGAAGAGACAATAGAAGAGAACAAGTTGGAATGTTAAATTTTAATGTTATAGATGTTAAATTTTTGTTTTAGGATGACTTCGAAGCCATACGCGAAAACTCAAAATTCGTCCTTTTTTTCATGTGAAGATAATGCGACGTGCTCAAAAGATAGCGTTAAAGCTGTTTTGCAAAGTGATATTGAAAATATCGATACTGACGGAGAAGAACATATTGAAATTCCCTTTGAAGACAATGGATTATTATAGGACAAGCTTATTATAAGCGATCAAAACAAAATTCAAGATCTTCCATTCAAAATATCAGGAAATTCTAATTTACTTGTAAACTATTTTAATGACAATTTTGTTTCTAATGCCGTGGTACAAAAGGATAGCGCTAGGACACTTTTAAATTTAAATAAAGTATCAGCACCTTCTTCACCCGATAAAGCAAAATCAGACCGTAGTAAGGACCTGGAAAAAAGAAAGTTGAGTCAAAATCTCAATAATTTTTCTTTACGACTGAATCAATCTGTGGAGAATGAACAAATTAAGAAAATATCTGAAAATGTAAATGAAATGCACAAACAGTTCCAGGATTCTTTGGAAGAAGTTAATCCACGTTCTGAGTAAGTATTAATATATTTCGTTATATATATTATTTTTAGTATAGTTATTAATATCATTTGTAAATTATTATTATATTATTTTTCTGTGAAAACATCCTATCACGTCTAACTTTTAAAACTAATGAAATTTTATGCAACCTGACAAATTTTAAAGAGCTTTCTCAATTAAATTGCCAGTTATTTTCTAGCAAAATTAACTTTTGCTAACTAAAAGAGATCATTAAGGTTCAGTGAAATTTTATTGAAATGTGAAATATATAGAAAAAGCGAGTTTTTATAGCTCTAAAATTTTTTCCAGAAAAGCTTACATGATGGACAAATTTAGCTTTTTGTATTCCGAATTTACAGAAAACATCTTACTGAAACTACTATTTGCCTCATGACAAAAGCTGTGTCAACTTACATTAATTAGGATATTTTTAAAATGTAATATCGCTGTTGTCAGAAAAAGTTCATGGGAATTTTATTTCCAAATTTTGTTAGTCTTAGGTTTCACATCAAATTTCATGTTGATTTAATATAACACAGCTTTGCATAAAAATTTTTAAAGTATTTTTACTGCATTTGTGACGCTTGTCATCGTCGTGAAATAATACAATTTAAAGAAATTAATTTTTCATGAATTGAAAGAAATTTTTAGAAAAGTAAAGAATTGAGCTACCATTAGCATAAAAATTTCAAATTTTCAAAGGGTTTACAGTATACTTACTGTTTTGGGAACTATCATTTTGATAAATAATATACCGATTGATTTGTGTAACATTGTTATGTTTTCCATCGTTCTATTTAAAAAAAAAATCGTTTGTAAATTATCAGTAAAAAATATCCTTGCAAAGGAATATAACTCATCGAGAGCTCTATACTCGGATTGGTTAGTTATTAGAAAAAGTCGACAAACTTGCTGTTGCAAACTGTTTCGTACGTTTTTGTTTTTCGCCTTAGCGTACTTTATTTTTCCAATTAAAAAATCACATGACAAATTACATTTGTTAATATTGAATTAAATAACGAATTACACACCGTTTGTGTTTTTATAACAAATTTGTTTGATTAGCAATGAATAAAAAAATATAATATGATAATTAAAAAAAATATTTCGTTAAAGGTGAGTATAGAACAAGAAATCGGATTGCAAAAGGTACATAGACGCAGTGTTTGTCTAGTAGGGATCAGCCTATACCCTAATTAAATCATCGCCTTGAAAACGTTGAATTAATTCGTAGTTCGATAGAAACCTAAAGTTTTATATCTTTTAACTATATTGGTGTAAATATCAAATTTTAAAACTGGATTATGCGAACTTTTTGAGAATTATTTAAATTAACGAAATTGTAAAACGTTACAAAATGCATAAATAATTTTTTTGTAGGAATTCTCCTCCAGGTTTACTGCCAGGATGGGATTCATGCGATGAATCACAAAGCCCACCGATTGAGAATGAGGAGTGGTTGGCTTTTCTTCATCGATCTATGCAGGAAATTCTTGATGGAGAACTTGACTCATTAAAACAACAAAACTTGGTTAGCAGTGACTGTCCGACATTTGATATAGTTTCAAGAGTAATTTGTATGTATTTTATTAATAATAGGTCAGCATTATTGTTGCTCCTTTGCGGAATACGAAAGCTAGTTGCAAGGTCATAGAATGTGTGGCTCAGTTACTTAGTCTTCCTTTAGTTTTGGGAGGGCCGACGGTAATATTGGAATGTATTAAAAATGTAGGAGTGTTGTATGTTCTACCGTATTACACTAATTTTGTATTTGTTATAGGTATATGTTGAAGTAAAACTTGTGCCAAATTTGGTCTACGCTTCTAAACTTATTATGAGTAATAAAGAATCTTCGGAATCAGATTCATCTCTTGCGGCACAGAATTTCAGGTAGTGTATACCTATAGATCTTAAAAAAATAATAAAGGTTCATATATATTATAGTTGTTATCAAGTTTCATAGCTTTGTATAAAGACCTTTGGATCCTGTTTACAGTTTAATTTCACTTATTAAAGAAAAAATATTAGCAAAAATGTATTGGATAAATAGTACTTCATACAATAAATTGCATATTCCGGAATTATTTTAAACTTGACGACGAATTGCTTATGGTCTCGTCTTTCTCCATTTTGGAATTGAATGCTTTTCGAAAAAAAACTTTTTGATAAACAAAACATCTTAAGAAATTAATTTTCATTTGACGTACATAAGAAAATAGTCTAATATTTGCACAGGTACAAGACTTCAATTAGATATTTTCATTAAAAACATATTCTATAAAACCGATGACAATTTAAAATTCACCACTGAAATAGAACAATTAATTTTATTGACCTGACAACATAGTTGACAATAAATTCGAGTTATAATTTAGCTGATATCTAAACAATCAGTGCACCCATGAAGCAAAAATGGTGGTTTTTTTTATTCATTTATTACTTTTTTTTGAAACCACAGTTCTTCAAAAAGGAATTGCGAATCATAGAACAAATAGCCAAACATAATGGTTATAAAAGATAGATTATACATAAGCTTCTGCAAGCGAAAGTGAAGTAAAAAGTTGATTGGGTACCACTTAATCCCTAATAACAAAAAAAAACATACAATACCAAGATACTTTACTTTAAAACTATGATTGACCACATAGCTTGCAATTTGAAAGAAAAATAGGGTTGAACCAGTAATCTATATATAAAGTAACTGACTGATTAATCATCGCCGAGTTGCAACCGCTGAAGCTATAAATAAAAAAATTTTGTCAGTAGTTTTATTTTATAATGTAGATACTCGCTAAGGAGGGGTTTTTCAAAATTCAACCCGTAAGGGGTTCGAAGTTTATATTTAGAAAAGAAAATTCCTTCCCGAGAAATGAAATAGAAATTATCGCATACTGCATACAATTTTTTCTGTGCAGGAATCAAAAAAACTACTGTACAAATTTTGATGAAATTTATCACAGTAGTAGTTTATGATTCCGGTCAACATCTAGGATTGTTTTCTTTACAAATACCCTATTTTTAGAGGTGATACAAATGTGTACATTTTAGCAATCTGAGATATATATAAATTTATAAATCTAGTTAAAAGAAAACTCGATTTACGTAAGATTTTGCATTCGAATCCCATCATTAGTTACACAGACGTGCGACAGAATTACTAATTATGAATAGATTTACGATTGAACAATGTTCGGAAATATTGAAAACTGAAACTGAAAGTGAGTACTGCGTTCAAATATTGCATTGAAATTCAGTTCGGCTATGCATTTCTTTTCAGTAATATTTTTACGTTTAATTTCTTATTTATTATTAAATTTGAATTGATAATGGAAGTTTAATTTTGTCTAGTTATATTTGTGATGCAGTTAATTGTACGTTAATTATTAATTTTTAATGTCTTTAGGTCACTCAATGAACTTTCATCAGAGAAAGTTAAGACGATTTCCAGTATTTTTGAGTTGGTTTGTCACTTGGTTCATCTAAATGAGAGGTTTCTTTTCCAGTTTTGCGATGCTATTGCGATTCTTGCTGCGCATGAATTACTAATAAAATTTCTGTCCCATGGTAAGAAACTAAATTTATTTACCTATTTGTTGTAAAATACTTCCATACTTATTTTGTAGATCTTGGTGATCAGTTTGCTATACGCATCACAAATTGCATTCTTGCTTTGTTATGCTGTGTTTTGCGCGAAGTCCCTGAAAATGCTAAGTTAGTGGAGATAATTATTTTTCATTCCAAACTAGATCTTGTTTCACTAATGAGAAATAGAAACATTTTATTGAGGACACGAATATGCATGCTGTTTCGTTTGCTAGGAAGATTTAGTTGTAGAGGACTGCAGGGTATCTGGACCTCAAATATTCGAGAAACTATGGAAGCTCTTATGTATGATTCCTGTGAACAAGTACGTGTGGTAAGTAATTTTTGAATATATATAAACAAATGTTGAATATAACTCTATTGCAGGAAGCTGAGCGCGCTCTAGAGGAATTAAAACAGTTTTCATTTTACAAATAATTTAATTGTGCTTCCTTTTTTTAAAAGTATAATCTATCGTATATTGCCCCACCTATATTTATATACCTATATATATATTAATGTTTAATATGAATTTCAACAATATGAAAAATGGTTTGGTCCATGGAATAACAGTTTTGCTTTTTTGCTTTCCCATATACAATGTTTGATCTACGATCTACGGAAATCAACTCGGCCAGATTGTGTGGACATTTTGTTAAAAAATATAACAAAGAAAATAGTAAAAAACAGATGTGCTTAATGATAATGCAAAGTAGACAGAGTGAAGCAGAGCAGCGTAGGTTAATGCAGCTCATATTTAACTGTCATATCCGAAAAGAGTAGAAAAGAGCAAATTTGAGAAATTAACGCGTGCAGAGCGCTGCGCTCGCTATGCCCCAAGGTATTATATAAATATTAATTAAAATCCATTATACTCTTTACAGAGCCTTGTATAAAAATTATTGGTTTTTGGAAGCACATTTACAACATTACTCAAATGCAATAATTTCCAATTTGTAAGATGGCCTGTTTTTTGACGTCACGTGAAAGCTAGTAAAATCTGAATTGAAATTGAAATTGATTTTTAAATGGAAACCGTAGATGATTATGTATAGATATGTGTATGTGTCTTCTAAGGCATCGAAATTATAATCCCAATTATCTTCCAGAACCAAATAAATTACAACCAAGGGATTTCACCAGTTTTCTGAAGAGGGAGTGTAGAAACAGGAGTACGAACTCCAGACGGTTTTATATGGGAGAGCTGGTCGCATATTTCTCGTTTGTAAAACTGCCGCTAATAGGGCTGTGAGCGCAGGACTCTCTGCGCGCCAACAGCTATTTTTTTCAAATTTGGCGGAAAAACTATCAATGTTTCACAAGTGCAGCTTCTGTATGGTACAGAACTTTGTGTAGATCTGCTTTCATCACTCAAGATCTCCTAATACGATGAACATGTACAGCACACTACACTAAATCTTGTTTCTTCATACTAAAGAATTTGTATACGTGTTCTCACATATTTGTCAGGATTGATACTGTTAAATGACCCAGCTTACTCTGGACCTCATAGAGTAATTAGAAAGGTGGGTGATCGTGTTTTCATTGTTGATATTAATGGGGTTGAAGAGAGTTCATCGATGTACTGATATTGAGATAATTCGCGTCGAAAGTCGTAGTAAATCATTGCCGTAACTCCTCACGAGTTAATTCCATTTTTTGACTGAGGCGAAATTTTCAAGTCATTGTAAACAACACAAATAGCGTCCATATGACAAAACGTTCTAAGTACCAATGTCGTCAACAATATTAAACTTTACGATGTATATCTCAGATGGCGCCTAGCAACACCATTTTTGCCAGTTCCGGATACATAAATAGCAACCTTCGTAAAACCCCGATCGTTCTTCACAAAAGGTCGTCGGCATCCAACAGGAGTGGAAAAAGTTTCATACAAAAATATCATTATGCCTAATTTAGAATTCACCGTCAGCTCTGACAATGTGAGGACGGAACCTGTGTTCTCAGGAACATAGTATGCTAAAATCTCGCATGGAAGGGATTGTGATGGTATAAGTCCTTCAAATAATTGATAGACTCGAGGTGGGATGAAAATACGTTTATGAGAGTGTAAGATAGATTAGCTTTTAGAGACATTGAGCGTCAGGAAAATATTTGAGCACTAAGTAATGACTAAGGCTAACAATTTTAATTTGCCACAATATGAGAACCGTCTCAAATTGATTGAAAATCCCTGATCACGTTGTGACATTACATACATATTTTCATTTACCAACTGTTAAGTGAGGCTATTGTTTGCCCTACGCTATCACATAATAATACTATACTAATTCTCGCAACATAATAATACTATACTAATCCTCGTAATTTCACATCTGTTCTCCTCTACTGCCTACACTGTCGAACTCCAGAATGCTGCATAATGTTAACAATTACATAAGTCTCATAATGGTTATCACTTGAGTAATCAGGTGGAATACTTCTTATGCCTATAACCTAACCATTTGATCGATTCTATCTTTCGTCCCTCCGAGCTATTTTTAATTTTTAGCCTAAAGGGGTATTTTATTCTAGAATAGGAAGCTTAGGGGCTTTTTCAGAGGTTGTAAAAAAAATTTTTTTTCTATCCACACTTTTACCACCATTTTACCTACATATATACTTTTTGTAAAACAAAAATTTTGTAATTCGTTTGTTTTATGCCATTAAGGAACATGTATTGAAAATGTACAGCAAATGAATTACTTTTGGGAAAACATGTAAAGTTTAATGTGTTTATTGAATTCATATATATGTTCTTGTGTTTATCAGCAATACAAAAACAATATCTCTTCAACTTCTTCGTACATAATTTTTGTATAATTTTTAGCAAATCTGGTCTCTTTAGACTGCTTAAAAACGAATTTATCAGCCTTATTAATAAAAGCCTTATCTTGACGTCTTTAATCACTAAAATTTGAAAACTTTTATTAAATATGCCTTTATTAAATATTATTACCATAAAAATGTGTTTTGGAGCCAGATGCTATAGCATGAATAAACTATCTCTTTATATCTTTACTTTTGATGTTCAAGCCACAGAAATTATGCTATAAATATGCCTTTTTGGAGTTTACTGGTGTAAATTGTCTATCAAAATTATGTGTCATTATACGAAATTCACGTGTAAATTTAAACAATTCAGCACCGATTAGACTTATTTCGAATTAATTTCAAAAATGGTACCAGTATTTTAAACTATGTATGCAAACAAAGTATCATGGTTTGCTGTAGCAATGTCAAAACTGTTCTGCTTGTGGATACTGAGGTAAAACACACAATGATGTGTATTTAATTATAAATCTTTAATGCCATTTCATTTAACAAAATAAGTAAAGTATACTCGTTCTTATGTTCTCTGTGCATATTTATGATCCATGTGCATCCGTTCGCAAAATGTTTGTTCTTGTAAATCTAAATATATGTTATATTTACTGATTACTTCTCATTGTTCTTTATTATAAATTATATAGTAATCTTTTAATGTGAGAACACATTTCTGGTATTTGTTTTCTTATACAATTTGACTTATCACGCTTAGACTTAAAGAACTCGCGGAATTCTCGATGATGTGATTGCCCAGCCTTCAACTTCTTCCGCTTTAATATATATGTAACTGGTAGGTATTACCGGAATTTAAAAAAATCGACCCTGGCCATGGTGCGTCTGTATTAGTCCAAAGCTTCCTTACATTATAAGCTGTTTCTACCTTAGCAAGTAGTCTAATAGTCTATATTATTCAAAATTTATCTTACCTTGAAGATCTTTCATTAAAAGCTTTCGATCAACAATATTAACGAGGTTATGTACACAAATGCGAGAAATAATTTGAATAAATGCTATTTCCTATTAAGAAATTCGTTATAGTATTCCCGACAGTTTATTTTTCCAGTGAGACAAAAAAGACAATTCGATATATGCTATGAATTTTAAACATATAAGCGTCAAATAACAATTGGGATTTTAGTTTTAACTAATACTTGCCATTTATACAAGTATTTGCCTATTCATAATAATAAATAAATAATAATTGTTAAAACAAATAAAATATGGAGTAGTAGTATTTCGCTTTAAGAAAATTTCGTTTGCATAACTAGTAAATGTTATCGCAAATAATGAATTAATATTAGCATATGAAATCACAGGTACTAGTCAGTAAATAAATTTAATTAGTCTTTCATTTATATTTAAAGACAATATTTATTATTTTGTCTCTTTTATATTAGAGACACAATCTTAAATAAACATCCACTAATTGGAAAAAGATCGTTCGTTTTGTACCATGTACTTCTTCCTCTTTCAATTTTTTTTGTTTTAAGTTCTTAGTTTTGTTTTGAGGTGACTATTTTTAGATACATGCAATATCAGACGATCGTGTTAAATTCAAATTCAAGTGCCGTGCAAATGGAAGTTCTTCCGCATTTTTTCAAACTTGTTCACCAGAATTCGTGCAATTCGAATGTAGTGTAAAGGGGTTAATTAAAACAATCATCAAGAGAGATGAGGAAGATTGCGATATTTGCTTTCAATCTGCCGATTGTTTTTCGGCAATATGACATGTAGTATCGTCTTGAGTCAAAAAAAAAGTAATTTCTTTTAATTCTTCGCTCGGTTAGACAGTACGATCAGTATTACTACTACAGTACGACTTCATCGTCGGAAGACCAACAAGACATCATCAACTTCATATCACTTTTTTAGAGATGAACCTTCATAGTTTCTGTATTTTCGGAAATCATATAACTTTCCTTGTTATTTGTTAAGTTAAGAAAAACGCGAGACAAATATGAAACGCGTATATTATGTATAAAATATAATAAAATTCCATATGGTAATTTATACATTTTGACTTATTTTCGAGCAGTTTGCGAAAGATGTTGAAATGGTTGAAATCTCTGGAAATTTAATTTCAATTTTCGATCTCATTCTTTTATTGAGTAGAATGTGAAAAATAGCATGATCTTTACTACACTATCACACTCAAATCTATTTCACCCGACGACAGTTTTTGGAATATACCATACGATATTTGTTCAAAACCACCGATTTTTTTTATTATTTAACATACAGCTTATTGGTTTTTGTTACCTGCAAAGTACTCCTCTGTTCTATTCACATAGCTGTGCTTCCGCTTTACCATGCAGTCTTGGAAAGTTTCTTGTGGAATATCCTTCAATACCAGTGATGAAGGCGTTTCAGTGAATGCTTCAGTGCCTTTAACGTTTAACCGTTTGTTGATCGCCTCTTCAAGATCAATTTTCTTGTGAATGCAGCACGCACATTCATTCTGCATTAAAGAGTTGTTCGCGGCAGAGGTGAAAGAAAAAAAGAAACCAACGTTTGTTAGATTTTTCTTTGGCGAGAATTCTCCGCATAATCATAAGTGATTAAAGTGGTAGCACACAACATTGCCTTAATTTCATATTCCGGCCTTCTGGTGTAAGTTGAAAATTTTCCGGGAATTTGGTGTTCCGCGTGGTCCCATGGCGGCTCTGGAACGTGCACAACGGTTCATCGAAGGCGCTAATGTTGTGTTGTTGAAGGAAAAATTGGCTGAATTAGACGCTCCAATTACAAGGTAAATTTAAGTATAAATCTCTTAATTGAAATCGAAAAAATGTGGTAGGAAGATTTGGAAACATTTCTTATATCATATTTGAGCAAGGGGAATATTTGAGCCCTGTTAACAAAGCTGTTAATGATGACGACAGAGACTGTGGACAGAGAGCTTGAAAATCTCCGAGAACAACTAATAAAAAAGAAAAGAATAGCTGAATTGCGGAGACAAATCGCAGAATTAAGTTTTGATGGAGAAATCTTCTTATACATATAGAAATAAGTATTGTCGTGCTGCTACTGTTATTGTTGATGAAGATCGTTTCAGAGGCTCTAAGAAGCGATATTACTAGCGATTCTTCCATTAATAGTAAAATCCAACACTAAACACTTGACTAAAACAGAACTCTTTTACTGCACATCCCGCAGATTGTCTTATTTTCATCGGCAAGAATTGCAAACAATTATAGATATTTGTTACAAAGAAGAGTAATAAGAGAAAGCCATTCACCTTTTGCCTCACCAATTGTAGTGGTGCAAAAGAAAACTGGGGAATTCCGTTCGTGCGTTGATTACTATGAATTAAGGATTTACTAGATCGCTTACGTAGCAAAAAATACTTTTCTATCCTTGATCTTTTAGCAGTTTCCAAGACGTTAGCGTCGCAGCTGATTCTATTAAATATATGACTTTTATTACACCAATTGGGCAATATAATATTTTGTTGGCTAGTGAATTCTTTGAAAACTCTTAAACTTGTAATTAATAGAATCACAAAACACCATTTACAGCTGTGGATAAGTGCAAGCTTTTTCAAGGAAAAATAGCGTACCTATGATATACCGTGAATATTGAAGGAATACGATTGAATACGGATAATTTCTGCGCTATAGTTGAATTTTCAACTCCAAATTTGACCAAACTGTTGTACGTGGGTCTTTTATTTCCTACAGTGACGAATATTTTCCATGATGTCGAATTGGAATGATGACCTGTCAGCTCTGTTTTTAATTTTGGGAACTGTTTTTAATTTGGTGAAAAGGCTAGGATAGGACAGTCATCATATTTTTGGCACAAAACTTGCGAATGGATAAGGCTGAGTGGGTGTCATGTTGCATCGTTGCTCTCGTAAATCGGACAAAAAACGGTATGAAGACTAAAACACTTTGCACTTAAAATGCTATAACTCGGACACTAAACGAGATCTAGACAAGTTGAAAAAAGCCAATTACTCCGAAGACTATGGCATTGTAGTACTGTTAACAACACATCGCTCAAACGCTCCATTGCTGCGTAATTAAAAAAATGTCGTTTATTGTTTGAACAATGATGATTCGAATCATATCTATTATGTTGGACACGCGTGAGCAGCTAATTAGCTATGCTAGACATATCCAAGTAAAATTAAGTTTTAAAATGCTGGAGTTTTTTGTGCGTCCGTTTAGCATGAAATCTCATTATGCAGAACTGAATTAAGAAAGTAAAATGTTAATTTCGGTTTGTATTTAAATATAATTTATTGCTGCTTTTCCGCAATATTTATTTATAATAATATTTTCTTCTTAACTTTAAAATTGAAACATAAGTCTATTCCTTTTTAAACTGTGAAGGGTTTCAATAATATAAATGCAGAAGTTTCCAGTCTAAAGTTCGATTTTTCAACGTCCTATCGCACATTGACCCATTTGGGACAGCACTATGGTCCAGTCTACCTATTATCACGAAAATTCAACCCTGGGCTACTTTTGACCTAATTAAAAAAATAAATAAATAACGTATTCGAAATTCGTCCTTGGAGCAGCTACAGGACATGTTTCGAAAACGAAATACCAGGTCTAAACGGTATATATTTTCCAGTAAGCCCGGAGTATCGAGTTTTAAGAAATGTTATTTTAAAGAAAAATAAGAAGGCGTCAAATAAAAGTTATTATAAAGGTTTTGTTATTGGTTGGTTTCTTTTTCAATTACATGCTTTTTTTACAGACAGATCTTTGGGGCTTAAAAAATTGACAAACGGTACGGTACGTATCATATCTCCAAGCAAGCGGAGTATTGATCGAGTTATTCGTAAAATCGGAAGAATCGAAATATCAGTTGGTGTTTTTAAATAACTATAAATTCTATATTTCGATCACATTTAGCTGCAGATGTTGAAGTCGATTGCTCATTCTTCGGCATCATCTACATATTTTCATTAGCAATTGTCTCATCACTCACATCATATACGACTCCGATTTCTCCAGCAATTTCGTTTAACGTAGCTGACGGAAGATCATTAAGGCCTTGCTCGTTTTCATCAATGTCTTTTGGTGGAATAACAATTAATTCAACGCGTTCAGTTTTTCTTAGATTTGATGAAAATTTATCTTCTTTTTTATCGATTGATTTAGTAGCTTCTCTACTTTTTTCATAATTAAAAACTCTTTCCTGGAAGTCTTGAGAAAAAAATATTAAATGCAGAAAATGAATTTCGTTCCGCAGAGAAATGACAGAACATGGGCTTGCAACAGAAATCAAGACAAACCCAAATTTTATATTTTGGACCTAATGCTTTGTTTTCGAAAACATGAGTGGTGGGCATAAATATAAATATAAACGTATGTACATATTATTCTCACAAAATTTCATGTTTTTAAAAAGTTATCCTAAGCAGTATTTTAATTTATTCGAATTACTTCTACATATATAACAAATTTTAAAATTTACGGACGGAAAAATGAAGATTCACAGTTGGTCGATGGCTTCAAAAGCATCAAAGTATAATAACTAGAAAAAATGCAAAGACCAGTCGATCAGATAATTTTGCTGAATTTGATAATCAATTATAGTTGAGTTGCAATTATTCATCCAATAATTACATGCCGCAAATTAACACGTTTCGTTTTCGAAACAGTAGTCCAATATGGACTCATATCTGCAAACTGGATTGCCTGTGTTGTGTTTATGTTTTGTACTATGTTAATTATCTCACTTCGAAAAAAGGATTACAAAATGTTCTTTCAGGAGAAAGATTTAAGATTGTGCTTCCCCGGCTTGCTTATTTTAAATATTTTTTGTCATTCTTTGCTGCTTTAATATTCTCTACATTTAATCATTTTGATGAAGGTTTTTACATTTGTTACTATGAAAACTCATGACCAATGCAAAATTCGCAAGTTCTTTTGAATTTGCTTCTAACTAGGGCGCTAACTCGGTCCGAAATAGAGTAATTGACATTTTTGTTAATGGGCCAAGAAGACCCTTATTCCTTCTAGAAATAAGAAGGTACTTTTAAAAAAGGGCCTATCTTTTTCACTTTTTTCAATTTGCTGTAGTTTTAAAAATAATTTCTAGATATGGATAGAGATCTGTATCTACACTTAATTAAATTAAGCATGATATATACAACCTTGATCAATAATTTTAAATTACTACTCGTTGAAGGTTAACATATCTAAAGTATTTAACTCTATATTAAGAGCTATATGTTTCATTTATATTAAATTATCATGAAAATGTAGACAATTTTCATACAATGAAAAGTAAATAGCAGGTCTACAAGACCTTTAAAAAAATCTCGTTCAATGTGTTGAGAGCGAAATGTATAATAATCTTTAAATAAATTAACATAGATGTTAAGATTTTGTTCTTCGGTATCAGACAATTTTAACTTCGAACAAATTCAATGTATACAGATTAAAATGTTTATCTAGTGCAGTATTGACCTTTTCTTATATATCCAAACGTAACAATTGCTAAAAATTCAGATCATGGTCACTTTTGAAATCCAGCACAGCTATTGCCAAAGAACTCACTGCGTGCGCGTACGCATTAAATTTGTTGGATAAATTTGGAGATGTTGAAATATCGATACCAATGGCGGTTTCTTAACCGTTTTGCTCAAGATAACGTGTTGGCCCACCTAAATAAGATTCTCAAATTTACCCGCGAAACTGCATTTCATTGCATTTTCGCGTACTTATGTACGCTTCTCACATTTTCAGCAATATTAATCAAGGTTAAGCGATTCATTTATTATCATGTATTTGGTGATAAATTATTAGCAATTTTTATATTGTATGTGTTTAAATTTCTCTGCTTTTTGTCGCTACTTTCTTGTTTAAATAATTTAGAATAGCAATCATTAAACATTAAGGGATCGAGACTATTTATTGTCAACAATTGTAACTGTAATGACATTCCAGCAGAAGACACATTAGTGTAGCACATTCCTTAGTTACGTGAAGCATTTCATTAATGTGTTTATCATCACTTATTACATACAAGCGTACAATTAGGGTAACTATAAAAAATTTAATTGCAAGTTACTTAAAGTGCCTTGGATTTTGGTTCTTTTCATATGCTCTATAAATTTTGAGTGAAACTGGTGTTTACTCACAACTTTAATAAATTCTCCTATAACTAGTACAAAAAGCAAAATTAGAATAACTATAACTGGGAAAAGGAAGCTCTAATTTCAAAATAATATCGCGTATCTGCGTTTTCTGCAATTAGGTATTGAGCATCACACACAAGTGGTTAGAAAGCGAACATGCACAGATGGAGGTGAACTCGGTTCATTGTGTGAATTAAAGGAAATGAAAGAAATTTAGAAATAATTTTGCCCAGTCACAAAAGAAGTAAGATTGAAGTCATTGTGTGATCTACCACATTTTTCGAAAACTGGACTCCAGAAGAACTAGGCTCTAGAAGTACTATTTTCTTCCTAGAAAGGGCAACAGTGTTTTTGCCTACTTTTAAGAAATCTGTAAATCCGCTACTGATTCAAGATTCATTGCCAAGAACTCCAAAAAAGATTGCTGTTGCCACTGAAATATTTTTTTATCCCAAACCGTAATTCCTGTAAATAAGTACAATCATCTACAATAATTAAAACAAGTCATTTCATGAGACAGTCACGAATTCTATGATAACTTATTGTTTAAAAAATATATATTTAAATTTTTGGCTTTCTTAAAAAATACTAATTTTTAAAATACAATATGTGAGTAGTTATATAAGAGATCCCTAAAACATTAATACTTATATTTTGTTGACCTTTGACTGAAGCTTAAGACTGAATATTTGTTATTTAATTATTTGGAAGCAAATATTAAAAATAGGTCGCTATTTGTAATTTAAGTACTGATTTAGAGGCAGTGGATCAACTAAAACAGGATTTCTAACATTGAAAAACAACAAGTTTATAGAATTTGTAAGTAAACTTTATTTTTGCTAATACAGTATTAATTTTGTGTATAATAATTTTTGGAGTACAGGTAATAATTGAGAGAAATTCTTGGTTAACGCGGTTTCTGTATAACGCGAAAGCTAGGAAACCAGTGGCAGAATCGTGAGGTTCAACAACTAGGGTTTTTTTGAATGACAAAAGTCATACCGAAGAAATTTAATCTGATGGATTTGTCTAATGAATAGGTCACTACTTTAACGAAATGTGAATTTAATAAATAAGTTATTTTTTGATGAAAGGTGAGTTTCGTATAACGTGATTTACTTAACGCAGAATTTATGTGGAATGTAACTTTCGCGTAATGCCTGGGCTACCTGTATATAAAAGTTTTTGTTTTTCGCTTTAGCAAATAAAGTAAATTTAGAAATTCTTATGTTGCTTAGATGTGGTTTAATTGAAATTAAACAATTTTCTTTTGATAATTCCTTTAGTAGCCAGTGTCAATACCGCGAATCTTAGAAATCTTATAACAAAACCACGTGAGTGGCAAAAACTTAAGATTGACAGATATTTTAACCAAATTAATTCCCTCAATCTCTGCGGGAGACGAGTTATGACCCTCGTACGAAGTCGTGCTTTAATCTCCTGTAAAATTAGGCTCATGTGGAGTTTTTCAGAGCTAGTTACGTGCTATTACACTACCGCCGATGATATGTGGGTCGTAGGTGAGGAATATCTTTGCTGGTTTTTTTACGGAATACGAAAACATTTTTTTATTTGAGAATTAATTGGAAAAAAATGAAATTTAATAATAAAGATGGAATATTCAAATATCATATTTAATATTACGATATCTCGTAAAATGATTTTCTTCAGAGTTATACTTTGATAAAATTTTGAAGGCTGGGTAATATAACTATTGTATTTTAGGAAATATACTCGAGCCTTCACGAGGGCATGAAAGAATAGATGAAGAGCCCACCACAGCCAAAGATGATCATTATCAATTAGTTGCATTCGATAATTTTTTGTCTCATTATTCTGATTCAAGCAAAGTAAAAAATTGATACCTATTTTAAAAAATGTGAAAGAAATGAATTTGGTCTATAGCGTTACATAGGTTTTTATCGCGATTATAAGTTAAATTTGTCAAAATATTTACATTAAAATCGTTGAGTAAAAACAATTTCATTAAGTAAAACAAATGATAACGCGGAAAATGTGCTGCGGGTTCAGGACGAAATGTTAAACTCAGCTAAGATTCGGCGGACGATTATTATTGTTAAACATCTTTTAATAAGTACAATTACGAGTTGGTTAGTATCAGAGACGCTACTGCAGTGATCTCCGTGAAACGTCTTATGCGTGGCACATTGGGGTGCGTGATTGAGGAACACACGTAAACAGTGAAAAGATCGAAACCAAATGACATGCACAGTATATGTACATTAATTATACAAACCTTACATGTCTAGGCATATACGTAGGTTACACATAAACGTATAGGCTTACAAGCTAGGCACTAATCCAGTTGGGGTCTTTTGTTCTGCACCCTTGCACGAGTCACGCCACGGGGCGGCGGCGAGTCGAACAATGACTGCTGTGACTTGAGTAGAGTAGGGGCTGTGGTGGTTCCTGTGCCCAACTCCCATCGTCTGCGGTACTCGGACGCACGTGTAAATTACCCCGGTTGTGGTACCGTGTTCGTGCAGCTGGGCCCAATCTGAAGGGTGGCTGTTGATAGGCAGGCGGGCTCGTCTACCAACATTGGGGCTGCATGCGACTCGACAGGCTCAATTCTAGGCCAAGACAATCCGCTTGGTCTCTCAGCACTTGTGACTACTGCGCTTGCCCCAATCTGACGAGCTCTCTTCGTCTCCGGGACCGTTCAGTCGAAGTGGCTGGCCTGGCCTCTTCCCGTTGTCTCCCGGCGCATAATGGTCTGTCAAGGAGGTGTTATAGGCGAAGAAGTCTGAAATTTTTGCAAATTTTCAACTTAAACCCACTATAACTTTTGTAAGCACACTTTTGGATATTATTATTTTTCTACTGAACGTCTGTGTTAATCGGTAAACGTACTGGGGAGATATACGCAAACGTGCGAAAAGGAAATAAAAAAATTATAAACCACTTTCGTCTTAGAAATTATACTTCAACTGCGGTCGAATGTTCACCTGGAAATGCACTAGAGTACAGCATGACGATTTCCTTGAAGTAAAGTGAATAGAATGTTTTCTTCAAAATTTAGTTTGGGCAATGTTACTCTTAAGTGGATATTATCAAAATCTGAACGAGGTTTTCCTTACACTAGATGTTATATCCCGAGAAAGAGATATACATTTCAGATTCCGCGAAAGAATTATTCGAACTTTATACTCTCACCTATTAGAGAAGTTTTTCTGGACCAATATCTCAGGACTGATTTCTAGACCACTCAAGGATAAATTTTTGCTCAGTTGTTGGCGGGTTTTCCTCTCTCAGAAATTTTGACGTGAAACGTTTTTCACATCGGTAAGTAGGGGTATAAATATTCATTTAAGCCTGAACACTTAAGAAGCAATCAGGACTAGGATCAGCCCCTGAATTGTACAGAACGCCACTTTTCCAGTCTTAATCGGTAACATCGACACTAAGGAGTTGTGCGCGAAGGTACGCAACGTAAGCGTCTATTTTTAGATCAAATTGCCGCGCATAACGCAGCGCTGCCGCCATCTGGCTGCATGGATGATATGTCTTTGAGTAATGGTTTTTGTATTCTATACGATAATACCTAAGTGAATCGCACACGACACGTAGTCGCATAGCTGCAAGTGTTGCAAAGGCGACATGTTTTCATTGCATACCAAGCGTACCTCTACTTACCGAAGTGAAAGATGTTTTACGTCAAAATATTCAAACAAATTCTAGCATGTCTTTATGAACTGAATATCTTTATTAACTTCCAACTAGATATAATCTGAATCTGAATGAATATTGAATAAATAATATTAAGTTTTAATTGCCATGCGAATAATTCTTTTTAAAATACAATATATTTGCATATTAATTGCGTAACTGTTCTAAGACTTTTATTGAAAACAAATCGTATAAAAGGGTATTTAATATAAATAAGCGTTTTTGTAAATAAGTACGATAATTCAATGATTTCTGGTCCGTCCCATTATAAAGTTTAAAACCAAAGCTTGATTCAGTTTCCAAAAGTTTCATTCGCTTTATACAAAGAGTTAGCTGAAAATTTACATAACATGCCAAAAATGAAGGCTAAAAATCAAAAAGCTATGTATATTAGACATATACATCGTAAAGATTGACATTGTTGACGATATTCGTAATTAGAACGTTTTGTCATACGGACGCTATTCGTGTTGTTTACAATGGCCTGAAAATTTCGCCTCAGTCAAAAAATGGGATTAACTCGTGAGAATTTTCGTGCGATGATTTACTACGAATCTTGACGTGGGTTACCTCAAGAACAGTGCATTGATCAACTGACTTCGGTCGATATATCACTGGGTTAGTGAATTCAATCGTGGCCGTCGTTCGCTCATGGACGAATTTAAAGAAGGTCGTCCAAAATCTGTTGTTGTGGCAGAAAACATCAATGCTGTGCGTGAACTTATACTGCAAGATCGTCATGTGACATATCGTGAGATTGAGGGATCCCTGGGTATTAGTTTGACAAGCATACACAAGATTTTACATGAACATTTAGTTGTGAAAAAGATTTGCGCGCGTTGGGTTCCGCATAATTTTACAATCGCTCAAAATAGACTCGTGTCGATTGGTACAAAGAAACGTTTAAAAAATACAATCGTGGTATGTCAAAAGCCGTGTATAGCATCTACACAGGTGATGAATCTTGGATCTATCCCTATGAGCTCGAAAGTAAACAGCAGTCGTCGGTATGGGTTTTCCAAAATGAGCCAAACCCAACCTCACTTCGAAGCAAATGGTCGCCTGTTTTTCGGGATGAAAAAAATGGTTCAAACGTGTGCAACAGGAGCTACTACAAATTCAGATTAATGGATAGGTCGCGCTAAACCATATATACTAAAAAGCAGACAGTAAAGTAAGTTTTAACGTATATAAAAATAATAGATTAGTAATCTAGAGTGAGCTAAGACTAGTAATTAAATATAGTATTAATTTACGAAAGGCGGCGGATTAGGAATATTTTACTTTTAATTACAATATAAGAATACACAAAATCCGAACTTACGGAGCTTGCCAATGGGTGAGTCCCTGGGTTTCGTTTGGAAGAGATAACCTGGAAGAACTTCGTTGGCATAACTTTTTTGGTAAACATGGTATGGTGATAAATAATTAAGTGACTCCCATTGCTACGATTTACTATGGAATGAAGTCGTAGTCATGTGAAGGCTGATGTTTGTTTGGCGCAAAAGGTTGTTTTTAGTTGACACTCGGGATGCATGCGACAGGGGATTTCCTTGAGTTCTTCGGAGATTAGTGTAGTGTGGTGAGCTGTTAGCCGGCTGCAGATTGGATCGTGCTTAGGTAAGTTGGGCCACTTTTTAACGACTTTCTCTAAATTGCGTGATTTCAGCAGCAATTTTCTGATTGTCCACTTTTTATTTCTTTACTGTATTTTAAGCTTCCGCGTCCTGCATATTAGACTTTGTGTGTAAATAGGGTTAATCCTCTAGGCGGGAAAGAAGAGGGAAGAAAAGAGGAAATATTTGGTGATTTTTGTGGCGGTTCGACAAGTGCATTATCTTGCACAATCGAGCATTCGGTCACGACCGACAAAGTGGTCATGTTAGTGCCTAATTTTGCCTACGGATACACCTGAAAAACCGCGCCTTGCAAATTGGGTCGTGTGTACCAAGCTTAAGCGCTTCACGGAAACAGGATTTATGCTCAAAAGCACTTACCACTTTACTCGTCTTTTATTTTTATAATAGCTTCAAATTAGTCGTAATGGCCGGATTTTTCTTTCTTTTCTGCTTGTTACATCATGTGTAATATTTCGAACAAATGACAATGACTTTCAGGCCACAAAAGCTCTCACAGGGACGCTATGCTAAGATTGAAAGCATAATTGGCTTCTTAGGTGAGATTTGTACTTTTTTGGATTAGAAGTGAATGATTTGAGCTTACTTTAAGTTTTATTATGTATTTATTAAACTTGAAAAGAAATATGCAAACATTTTTTAGATCAACATAAGAGGCTGGGAAGTTGACGGATGGAAAAATAAACAGAAATAAAAAATCGGTCAATTTTATAATCTATAAATACGTGTGCATAAAGTAGATTAAAATGAAAATAATGTAAAGAGTTTTGAGCAATTTACGATCATCCTTTAAAAAATTACTACCGAACCATTCTAGCTTTTCTGATTTTAATTTTTTGATTTTAATCAAGGCGTCGTACAGAACTTCCACCAACTTGAAAATGTAGTTTTGAGTCAAAAGCGTTTAGAATTTTGGATATGCGGAACTCTAATCAACAATTCCGTACTTAATAATTGATAATTTCGTCACTTTTGCGAATTTCGATGTGAAAGTTTGACTCAGCAAAGTACAAACCCTATTTAAGAACTGTTCGCGGAATGGAAGAAAATATGAAATTGACAAATAGTGTTTTCTCGAATAGTTTCCTAGTGTCGCTAATAGAATGCTCGACATTGAGGAGTTTTTATATGCAGTTCCTCCTGCTGAGCACGCTCCAAAAAATTATTTGAGCATTATGGCAAGCAACCTGCCGTCCTCCGTCATTAGTGGAATTCTTACAAAACTCTTCTATAGCCCTGATAAATGGATTTCACCTGTTATAAACAGGTGTTTTCGTCGAAGTGGAGATGCGTGGGAAGGATTTTGCATTGACAAGGCAAACCATTCGGGTTGACATTTTTCAAGACGGATTTTGAAGTAGTGACTACTTTTTCTAGAATTTGAGTCCTTTTGAAAGATATCGAGCATACGTACAATCATGTCGCCAATCTTGCTCACCACGTTGGCCAATTATTACATGATTCTTAAAGTGTAGAAAAATATATACATCACCATATCACCAGATTCGCAAACAAATTGACACTGTTTGCTTTTATTATTTTGAAAAATCGTCCTTAATTTCAGATTAAGTTTTGTGTACTTTCGTAATTTTCTAAGAAATTATTACACTGATCTGTATTATTTTCTTTCTATTGTAACATGAGTAGGACAGATTTTAAGAACCTTAATGAAATTTTGTTTGCTTGTCTTTAGCGTCTATTTGCATATTTATTTCGGTGCTAAATTGCAAAAAAAAGAATTAGATCGAACAAACTGCATGTAGCGTATGGTTCTAAAACCTTTTTTGTTTTGTATATTCTTATGTTATTAAACAGAGCTAACTAAATATTGATAGTCACATATCTGGGAACAAAATATTTCAAGAGAATGCATAAAAATTACTTGTGAACAGAAATATGCAGTATACATTCGATTTAGAATCGTTACAACCGTTTTATTATGATAAACTCTTTTCTGAAGTTAAGAATAAAATGAAATCTACACAAATTTCTTATTTTGATTTACAACCCGACCGATTAAAACCCCAATTATATTATAAAAGAATCAAGGAAGAAAAATGATTGTCGTCTAACAGCAGTTTCGTTAGAATTTATGATAATTAGAAACTCGTTACGTAATTTACACGATCATTATGAGGTGTTATTGTATTTTACTAGAATATAATGAAACAATATTACTTCCTAATTTGTTCCAAACAAAGCATGATACCATGATAAATATTACTTTGCTCTTTAACCCCACATGGGGTTAAATATTTATGACAAAATTTAGAAATTTCCTATGAACTCCATGCTATTGCAATGAATATTTAAATCTCTTTAAGAATCCACTTTGTTTCAATTGCTGAAGATAGATTAGTTTTCAACCTGTATAGTGCTTTGTATTTATATCTTTTATAAATAGTAGTATCCTCAAGTAGTATCTATCAAGTATCTTCGCTCTATATTACATTTAATAAAATACAAATTTATTTTTTTAAATATTTAATACTGTACTATAATAATAAATTAGGTAAATTTACAATATTAAATAGGTTAATTAATAATAATTTTGAAATTTAACTAGACAGTATTCTATTTGACAGTTTCCGCAGTGATCAGTTTAAGTGGTATGTTCCTATTTTGACAAAATTGTTACTTGAAAATTTGTAGAAAAATATTATTTATATTCAAACCACTGTAATCTAAGACTTTAAATATATTATATATTTTATTTCATTATCTGTTATTATAGAGAGCATAAAATTTTCTGCCATATCCGAGTTCTTAGTTCATTGCAAAGAATTTTTTTCTACAACCGCGGGCCAAATTTGTATTTGTAGGTCTTTGTCCGATAATACTTTCACTTTCAAAGGTACACGAACTTTACTGGAAGTGTTTGTATACGGTTTTTTGTTATTATTTATTGCTTTGGTTAACATGAGGTTTTTTTGTATTCGTGGTTTACCTTTTCAGATATTCTATTAAACGTATAAATTTTGTGCATATAGTTCGAGTTTTCAGGCGTTGATTCGAATGCTTGAATGCTACTGAAGGTTAGCAGTGTGTGTTGTGCCGACAGCATTTGCATAAACGATTTGAGAATGAATGCTCGTCAACCTCCGAAATTAAACTGAATCGTCGCGGTCATTGACCGTACCTTGTGCAAACATTGTACATGCCACACGTTAAAGTAAAAGTGTAGAATAACCGATATGCCCGAGTGAATGAGACACTATATAGAGGTTGGATCGGCTCCCAATTATGTAATCGGCATTCAATAAATTACGTATGAAATGGCTTTATCGGATGTTGGCTAGTGTGACTCTATGCATAGTATTGTCTCCAGAGTCGATAGATGCTCAAGAAGTCAATGAACTCACCGCAAAAAAGAAAAATGCTCGATACTTTGGGAATGTGGGTAACCCAGTAAGAGTACAAGGTGTGGTGAGTGCGAGAGTTTCTTGGTGAAGTGGGTCACGCCCAACTGTTTAGCTGTGACCAGAAATATGTATAACGGCTTGAATGCATTTTTCTAAAAACAAAAAAGCTAAATTCTTTCTATTGTATAGCTTAGGTGCAACGATTCCAATTAATTTATGAATGAGTATCACAGTACTTTTTTTCTTGTGACCTTTTATTATGAACTTATTCATTGGCTTCATAGACCAACTAACTTAATGATAAGACTGTATTTTCCTATTTTTATTTTTTTCATCTACCGTGTGATGACCTTTCCAAATGTCGGTCATTTTACAAATTTATCTGAGAATTGTGAGCTTTGAAATGCTATAGCTCGTCACAGAATAAGTGTTAAGAAGTTCGTGGGATTACAGAAAAATATCCAACCAAGCTGCATACGGGCATACTAAAAAGTTACTAGATGTTAGGGTAAAAAAAAAAAACAAAACAAAACTGTTACACATTCAAAACGTCGCATTTTGAGATAAAACGTTGAGTATTGTCAGTTCGGTTGAATAGTACCAGATTATCAATGTGCTCATAATAAGTAATAAAATATAGTAATATGTTTCATATGTACGTTTTTATTTTCTTAAAAGTATGCCTTTAAAACTTAATCATTAACCTGTTCTACTATTCTGTTATCATTTTCACTAGACCTGCTCTGTTTGTTGGTCTGGGATGCTGAGCCCAAAAATCTTCGACTGGATTAAGCTCGGGTGTGTTTCCAGGTCAATCAGTCCATACTGTTGAAAAGCAAAGTTTTGCTTCACCTGTTGCTTCCGCGGTAGGGCATTTGGTTCCATCTCGCGTAAGAATTGCTCGCCTTCTATTCGGAAACTGCCCTCGGTTAGTGGCACATGTTCCGTATACAGGGAGATTTCTGGTCTTGCAATATTCTCCGTTTACTGTGGCATATTCATCAACAATTATGTTTCGGCATTTGAGATGATATTATGGTGGATGGATCGAAGTACGCACTTTAGAATTTAGCCCGTTTGATTCCTGGTATAACTCTCCCGGGGTTATTCATCAGTAGCCTTTCTCTTCGCCTACGAGAACGTTCATTTCCCAGCATGAACTCCTCATCTTCGGTAGAACTGTGAGTGATCACTAATGTTTTTTTGTATTTGTTTTCTCCCTTTGGCGATAATCGACATTAGCAACTTTGCAACAGAAAGTTAAGAAAAGGATAAATGAATAAAAAATGAGCATTTGAGTTTGTTTTCACAAATACTCAAAGTCAAAATTAATGACAAAATCAAAACTCACATCTTCAAAATTTTGCAATAGAAGCCATTGTCATGAAATAGGGCTTAAAAATTCATTTGTTCAAACGTTTGTAATGTAGAACGATCAACATAACTAAGATTACTTTTTACGGCAAGCGGAAACCAGGTAATTATGTTTATAAAGGGGGTTTTCCACATATGATGCAAAAACGTGGGAATTTCTAGAAAACAAAAAAAATCCACCCAGTTACTATGAAAAGGGAAAGAGACTTTCCACCCACTCTATATTTGTTATTACAACTGCTTTTGACCTATGCTACACAATGAATATATGTACATATATTTTCAAAAATAAATTAGCTCCTTATTCTTGCAAGGTTTTCTTTTTATACTATAATCATTAAAAAGAGTAAGTAATATAAATGATAAGTGAAAACGTTTTAAGAATTTTCTTAACGAATGGTTTTATTCAACAATTTTCAAATATTTCCATAAATTTCTCCAGTTTGTAGCCAATTGCCTTATGACATATTTATTTAGTACATAGTGTTTATTTTAAATTAATATTATACGTAGCGCGATAGGAAAGAATTTACGCGTCTAAAGAATTTAATGTTCATTAAACGAGAAGCGAGAAAGATGAACAGCAAAAAATATTTCTATAATAATCCCACCCCCCGAATTTAGTAGAAACCACTCCTAATATGACCAACCTTGTGAGAAATCCGTTAAATTAAATAATTTGCTTACTCTAAAGATTTCATCCTATTTTAACTATCTTGTGGCCTGAAGTGGCTAAATTTTAATTGGAAGTTTTTGTTTAGCTCATAGTAATATCTCAAGAATTTTTGACCTCTTCAAATTCAGCGGAAATCAAGCGTTTATTAACTACCTTGTCTTCATTTAATTTTTTTATTTCGTTCCGAAAATGTTATTCCTCTCACAATCACCAGAAACCACTCATAAACTAAGTCTCCCATAACAAAACCTTATTTTAACAATCTTTTTGACTTGACTTCGATTTCTACATTTGGCCAGTGGTATAATAACAATTCACGATTTTCACAATTACTAGAAACCAGCTCTAGACTACGCTTCTGAATAACCACTGATTTTAACTAAGTAGTACACACCATTTGATTTTTGGTAAAAGTTTTTGTTTGTTTCTTAAGAATTTTAAATCACTTCATACTTATCGAAAGTTCTTCTGGAACTCAGGAGGTCTCTTTAAAAAAAATTTCAAAAGAAAGATCGGTAAACGAATATAACTATTCGATTCACTTAACCATAGGAAAAAAAGCCGGTTGTATTATATTTTGGTATAATCCCAAACGCAAGACCTGAAGAATTTGAACAAATTCGCCTCAGCAATATTGAAAAATTAAAAAGACAACATGAAAAGGATTTGAAACACCAAAACAAAAAACATAGTCCGGTAGAAGCCTATCAAACAATTCACATCATTTTCGTGATTTAGGGTCACAATTGACAGCCAGGTATAAACCAGAGGTAGTTAGAGAAAATAGGAACACAACAGTCTTAACTAAATCAGAAAAAATCCATAGGAGCAGCATTAAGAACAAAACTGCGTTTTTATTACAGATCTATCCTAGGCGCTACAATCGGCGCAATTGAAGTACTAGATTACACAAATTCTCACATTATTTCTGTTAATACTGGTGAAGCAAAAATTCAGCGAGGGGACTTTAAGCTTATTCATGTAGTAGAATTGTATAATTACCAAGAATTTACAAACTATGCGCACTGCGTTAGACAAACTAATTGCAACTAAACATTCCCAATACCCAACCTTACACATGAACTTACACAATTACAACATGACTTCGGGTCATAAAAAACATAAGACAAAACGAGCATTCGAATTCATCGACAGCGCGTGCAAATGGATCGCGGGTACCAAAAATCTCAAAATTATTAAAAGTTTATTTCAAAATTATTAAAAGTAAAGTAAACAATGCGTTGGAGAATAACAATAAGCAATTACATATAAGTCAACTGTATAACCAGAGAATAAACAAATGGGAAAGGAAATTATGGAAGTAATACGAAAGGGAAAGATTGTGGATAACTCATTCGCTTTAAATCTCAAAACTTGAAATCAATTAAAAAAGAAATTATTAATGTGAAATATGCAATTCACTGGGCCAAAGAAGGAGTAATAAACTCGCTTATCCTATTTAACTCTGAATTAAAGTTAGCTACTGATACTATTGATAAGGAAAATTTACCGCATGCTACCCCACAAGAAGCATTCTACTTTGTAAATATTAACATTACAAGCAACTACACCCAGCGGCTGGACTTGCGCGACCGACTGGAGATGAGCTTTGTTTTGTTTCAGGTGACTTTTTGAGTTTTCGTATGTCGTTTTTTCTGTCATGTCACATATCATGCGTCATGTCTCGTGACGCGGTATAAAAATAATCATATACGTATATAATACACTCTATATCTAAATTTCATATTGACCTAACAAAAATGGAATATTTGCTTTACTTTTGGGTATTTGTGTTTTTTAGAACCATTGCTTGGAGTGGTAAGTTTTGTTTTCACCGACGAGGGCGACGAGTGGGTGGATTTTATTCCTAAAATTTTAAATCAGCAAGAAAGGCATCGGGTAGTTTCTCATTTGAAAGCCTATTAAATTCTCTTCTTGCGAGAGATGAAAATTATTAACAAAATTTTTCCCATTTGAAATTAAAACATGCCTGTCCGAGCGATGTTCTAAGGAACGACGAGGTGCGTGTCACATGTATCCCTTGTATGTGTCATATCGTTATATATTTGACATATTGGTACCTAATGTTAAAACGATAGCTGTTAAGTTGAATAACACGCCTTTTACAATTTTTAAAAGTAAAAGCGGTATAATTGTTAATGTGACACTAAAGTTAAAAAATAAATAAATTAATTAATGCTTTAAAGCAGTATTTTTCTGCAATAGTTTTTAATAAAACTCGTTGCTTTACGTGTTCGCCTATCAGAACTGATACGAGTAGATACTCCAGTTCTTTGGAACAAATCTGTTAATTGTAAAAACATTTCTTAAAAATGTAACGGGTAATGTAGGAGGAATTAAATATTTTTGTGCCAATTGTTGACAGCACAGTTAATCTAAAATTTGAATGGATTAAATATGCGTTAATTTATTGGGTTAATTTAAGAATTATTTTAATTCTGATGGAGTTGTGTTGAAATGGGAGTATCCTGATGGCATATTTTGCAGTCATCTTTTCTTGTCTATCCCAAAGTGATAATAATGAATTGCTAGACCTCTCTGTTGTCGATGGAGATCTTAGGACTATGGATGAGACATTTTTTTTTCGTTTACGCTCTTTCGATAGTTCCGAGGATCCAGAATGGTCGTTTTTACGAGAAAAACATTCTATTCAAATTGGTCCAAAATATCTTTTATTCCCTTTAATAAAACTTTTTGTACAGTCAATCCCACTTTAGTTACCCGTTTCGTTAGCTGAGATTTTTGTTGTAAAAAGTTAGCTAATGGAATCACCAAATTAGACTTGACGTATTTTTATTAATCACGTAATATACTCAATTGAAAAGTGGGTATTATATCCATATTCGGTACATGGAGCTAAGGTTTTGCATTTGACCGTTCTTTTTTCGCTTTTTTTTTGTTCAACTTTTAATTCAAGCAAGCAATAACAACTTTTATTTGGTTTTGGCCAATACGGAAAAGTGGTATTAATCCCCATCTGTTGTTAAGTTTATTAAGGGACCCATGCGAGGAATTCTCTTATTTTCTCCCAAACGCTTTTGCAGCATTTTTAATAGTAACCGGAAAACATATGATTTTTGTCGATAAAAAATTCGCTTGTAATTTTCTCACACAATTGTTTCCTATATTTTCCCGAATGTGCTTAATAAATACATTTATTGAGGTTCTATAGAAATAAATTAAATTAATTTTGGAAATTCTACCTGTAGCATCTGTTGAGTAAGAAAACTCCTCGTTTATTTTTCATTTTTATTTCTTACAATGAATTGAGCGCCCGCATGACAAAGTTTGTTTTAAATACAACACACATTTCCACTTGTTTTAGTCTTTCCGTATAAATTGCATGAGATCTTTATAATGCCAGTCCTTTTAAAGTACTTTCATGCAATAGACGAATAGACTTTATATAAACACTGCCTTTTGAGAGTTTCGAAGTATTAGTTTATCATAGCAAAATAAAATTCAATTAACACTATGGGTTAGGAGAAGGTTTTAAACACGACACATGTTATGTCCATTAGGATCAAAACAATGCTATTGTATATCTTTGGCCGGGCCAGAGACTGTAATTGTGTCAAATTTCATATCGGTAGGTTTAATAGTTAGAACATAATTGAACAATAGCCGCAAAACTACCTAAGGAATATACTATTTCAGAGAAATAAATATTTCCTTGTTAGGCTCTATCTTTTTATAAACGTGTTCTATTTTCACATCCATGTTCACACTAAAAAACACATTAATATCACGTTTTACCATTATATCAGTAATTTCAGCTAATATATACATTTAAGTATATTATAGGTTTATTTTAACATAATTTTGTAATTGTATTTACAACGATATACGTTTATCAAAAAGGTGGTTCAAAATATATTGTACTTTATATTTCGGTGTGTGTTTGATTCCGAACGATGCTTTAGAAACATATTTCCTTTTCTTGTTTTGGAGTTGTCCCACAGCTTCCCACACCTGCTGCGTATTATTAGTACCTTGTAAATCTAACAATTACCATTAGTTTCTCTGTACTTGAGCGACATTCAGAGAAAGTATTGTGTGGTTATTTGAAGTCATATAAGATTCTCTTTTAATCTTATTTAGGGTACATTCCATACAAACCAAAAATATAAAAGAGCCTTTCATTAAACTTTAAAGATATATCGGCCTAACCTCAGTGACACTAAGCTTGTGTTCTTAAATCGTTTTAAAATTAAGAACTTTACTAAGTCGACGGATTGACCACTTTTTTTCGAAATCGAAAGCCTTACCATTCCAAGTGTTCCTTCTTATCTCCCACCTTCTTGGTCACATTTTCTTAAATTTCTTTATCAAAATCCAAGTCCTCTAAATTACACCATAGTTTTCATCATTTGTGGTTTCGCTGTGCTTATTGATGGCTTGAAAAGGCTGGCTTAATCACATACGGACCCTTGTAGATCGTAGTTTTGAGGTTGACTTGTTGATTGTCGGTTCCTGTCTGGTCTTAGGAGTATTATTCCCTTAATTCAGATAATGAAATATTTGCCTCTTTTTTGATAGTATCATGTAGAGTCAATAATAATTTATTCCGTTTTTTTCGCGGTTTATAAATTATTACCAATTTATTTGGGGTCACTTTTGTGTTTTGTTAATATTTCTGTTATGATTTTCGCCGTGTTTATCTTTAATTATAGTCACGATTTCGCTTTTTATTGTTCTAAAATATCTCTCCAATTGACCGTTTGAAAGTGGAATTTTCATCGTTGTGCAAGTAGAATTGTGTTTAGCTGAATTTTTATAGTAGTCTGTTTTACTAGTTATAAGGTTAGCTATGCCGGAACATTCGCTTATTTTATACAAAAGACGTATCACTTCTTTAGTGTCCGCTGTTTTAATGTGTTTTAGTATCATGAATTGTGAAAACGCGGAACAAGCCGTTACTGGTTTTAACTCATTAGCACACTTTTCAGTTTTAAGTTTCTTTTGCACTTGAAGGCTTAACAGCCTTCGAAGAGGTAACGTTAAAGTAAACAAGTTGCAGATAGTGGCGCAAGTAGGTACATTTTTTTGAAAAAAACACCCATTTTAAAATGCTAGTTGGATTTTTTCGGACTAAGCTTCATTTTGGTAAGAGTGCACGCTTGGGGCTGTTTCTCCAAACAGGGATTTGGCACTTTGCACATGTTTACAGACAATTTAAACGCTGTTCAAATGGTCAAAATATATTAGAAGGCTTTGATCTGCCCAAAGGTGATTTGCAAGAAAAAACATATAGTGGCTTCTGCAAGAGATAATGACGCGTAACATCGGAGTTATCTTTGTACTGCGTGGAAAAAAGAAAACGACGTACCAGATTGGCCATCGCAGTTGCCGGTTGCAAATCCCATAGAATATGTTTGGGCACTGATGAAATTCAAGCTCCGTAGAAAGAAGATCTGGACTGTCAGGCAATTATTTCGTCAAATTCGTCTTTGTCTTCAGGTTATGCTATTAAATTGGTAGCAAGTATACCTCGGAGAATCCAATCAATTATTGATAATGGAGGCGATTGGACAACTTCTTTTTAATAATAAAGCATACATGTATAACGTATTTAATTTTTTTAATTTATTATCCCAAGTTCTTTTTTGATTTTTGCCGCACACGCTCTTGTCAAACAGACTGGATATTGCGTATATTTTTTCATATGCAATTTGTTTGCTATATTTCAAATTCAGATTAAGAATTTTCTTCTATAGCTTAGTCTTCATTTAGTCTTCAATTCTTAATTATTGCTTATTAACAGTAGCGACCTATTTCTTCGAATTTCATCGAATCTCCAATTAAAATATATTTGTACTATTCTAACATAATTCTTATTTTTATTTACACGTTAAGGTTAAGCTTTCGTGTAATCTGTCTATAAATGAACTAGTATTAATAGGACTCGCGAGAGTTAAGTTATTCAGGCGGATGCTAATCAATTCTCTAACTCATATCAGGCTAAGTGCTTTTTGGAGAAAGGTCCGTGAAATCAAAAATTCGAATATGGATGTTCATTTTGCGATGAAACTCTATTAATTAGATCGGCTGGATTTAGGGTAAGATGAAAGATATCACTTGAGTTGCTAAGAGAAGTGGAGTATATCAGTACTATAAAGGATTAACAAAAATATCACCAGATATGCAAAGATATTTTTCTAGACTGGTTTCTTTATACGTATAGCGTTCTCAAAAAGTGGCTTTTCTGATGAATTGTTTTTTAAATGATATGGAAAAATAATAATGAAATAGTCGTTAGGCATTATTTATTGATTCTTTATGTAAAAGAAAAAATTATTATTTGTTTATACCAGTTTAATACTGTTACTCAAGTTCTTACACAACGCCGGAAAAAATCGCTACCTCAGTGTTTGTATTATAACTTTTGAAAGTTAAATCGGAATATTGAAGACGAATTTTTTAATATAATGTTGAGCCAGTTTCCAATTTCGAAAGATTAAAAACTTCATCGTTTTGCTCTTTGATTTTTCATAAAAATTATGCAACGAAATATTTTCAAATAATGGTTTAAAAGCGTTCTCGAAGATTTAAAACACACACCATTAAACAAATCTTAAAAATTTTTCCTTTGAGTTCAAGTAAGACAATTTCGAAAAAGTAGTTTCGAGAAGAACGTATTTAAAGCTTTGAGTAAGCGTCATCTATGGAATCAGCTCCGGTCTAGATGTCGTTGACATTGAGTTTGAAGACCTTTAGAGACTTGGTGCTACAATTTTGGGGTTTCAATGAAATGGTAGAAGAAAACGTAATATTTGTCTATTGATGCAACTTGAGGTTAAAGGTTAATGGTGAAAGGTGCAGTTGTGAAATCAGTGTAGTAGCACCAGATTGGCGCTCATAGTCTCCTTCTCTATCATTGGTTTAGTGTTTGTGATAGAGACTAGAAAATGTCCTAACAATCTGTTATTTGCTTCGTAGTGGATAAGTTCTTTAGCTCCTTGAAATGAGTCAAAAATTGGTTTTATGCAGTAAATCAGGATCACTGGTCAACAATTGCAGAACATTTTTCTTTCCTAGAACAAGTTATAGATGGCTTTAATAGGATTTTTCTAGTAGATTATGATTTCGGAAACGAAAATGTTCAGTTGGGTAAGGTTTTTGAAAAAAAATGCCGCCATAAGTTGAAAAATATGGTTTTCGTACTTAAAATTAAAAAAAAATTAATTAATGAAAGGTCAATAAAATCTGATTCAGTTCTCAAACTACAACTGAAGCCTGAGACTTTTATCTCACAAGATAAAGTAACACGTAGAATAACTTAAATGAGGAATTAAAAATTGTTATCAGTATTTTTGGTAATTTTTAAATTACTTCATATTTGCCTGGAAAACACTTTTTTTGTATAACTTATAACAGGACTTATCATTTACCACTTAACTAACATAACACTGAAAATGTTGAGAAATGAACGGAAAATGTAGATGTTTATAATTACATGCATTATTTTCCAATTTATCACAATCGTTTGTGAATACCCAAATTTTTATCTGAGCTTTGAGAAAGAAGACGTACAATGAATTAAAAGTTCAAAACACTTCGATGGCCTCACCTTCGGAAAACGGAACGTTTGTTAGTCGAAAAGCATAAATTTCAACTTTTTTCATTTAATCACTTCCGAATAAATTAACCTATTCCAAAACACCATAGATTTAATTCAAACCACAATCGTTCGGATATACCGGATATAATTTTCAGTTTGAAAGGTAAGGTCAAGTTATAAACTTGCATTCATTTCAACTAAACGGATTTCAATCATTATTTTTATTTTATAGTTTTTATTCAATTTTGATCTTTTAATGTCATACTCTGCCAATGAATACAACATATATCAAAACAAAACTAAAATGCAAATCAATTTAAAGTATTAGAAATTTATAACTTATTTATAGATATTTAAATTAACGAAAAATATTTTTAAAAAATACTGAAAGAAATAAGTAAAGTAGTTCTATCAATTAGCTTTTCTTTTAGAAAACTGGAAGTAAACGAAGTCATAAAAATTCGGATTAAATGAAAAAATAAAAATATCACCTTTATCCTAAATAAAAGATAGACAATTATTTAAATAAAAAACCTACAACTTTTCTCTTACTAAATTATTGTCATTATCAAAAGTGTAAATGAGCAGTGAGTAGTATTTTTCAAACCGATGTTTGAATTAAATTTAATTACATTTTAATTTATTACATAAAATAGAATTTCAAACATTCAATTTTTGCGAGAAATTAGAATTTTTACATTTTATACCTCTTTACAGAATAAATTTAATAGAATCATATTTCGAAAGGTACTTTCATTCCTATTATGTTTTTTTTTCCATTAAAACTTTGCTGCTTTTTTCACGAATTCAGTAGGATGATTGATCACAGGGCTCTTTGAAATCTACAATTATTTTGTCATAATTAATTACAATCCATCTAATTACTGAAATCCTAGAAAAACTGCAATACAAAAACGGATTTTAAAAAAGGAGGAAGGGGGAAAAACTAAATACTAAAAAGAAAGACTCAATACTAAAACACTGCAATGTCTAATTGGCACGGAAAAATTTCTAGACACTACAAATTTTTCTTCATAAGTAGTGTGAACAAGCGTTTGTTTGCTTTTGTTGAAGTTTCATGGCAGCTTTATTAACATACTTGAACAGTTTTTATTTATGATATTAGTCAATAATTTATATCATTTTATTTTTTCTTTTAATTACAATTCGTAGCGCTTTCTCCTTCGTATATAATTTTTGTTTATTTAGTGTTATAGGGTTTTGTTGATTTAGTATTTAAATACAAATATTAACTAAAACATAAACTTACCACAGCCCAATTGAAAAGAATAAGAAAACCTACATAACACCAAAAGTAATCAGTTCCCGGTAAGTATCGTTATCAATAGCTCCTGAAGAAGGGCTCAAACGATGCCCGAAACGCCGAGCAAATTAAAAATTTTTCACCTTAAGATCGGTGTTTTTACCTTAAAAGTAATAATAACATCCAAAACCACGGTTATATTCAAATAATGTTTCGATTTATTGTACTTTTTATTTCCAAATTTCTTCAATTAGATATGACGTGAATTATTATGTATACAAAAGAAGTTTTTAATTTTCTTAATTAACTAAATTATTATGTAAAAAAAACAAATATAATAAATAATAAAAAAGCGAATTTAATGAAGTGTTTCTTTTCTTAATTTAGATTTTCTGTCGTTGAGTGGTCTTCTATTAACAAAATTTCTAGTAGTGCTAAGCTGTAAAACTGTTGACTTATCTTTTATTCTGGTTCAACTTGAAAAAAGTAATAGTCAGTCGGACTTTATGTTCTTTATGTCGAATTATTTTCTAGATAATTGTCCTTCATTGTTGGTTTGAACATTCCATTATTGATAAAATAAATAAATGCGCTGTTTATAAAAAAAACTAGTTTGGCTAGTTTAATTCTTGTTGAGTAGTCGAAAAATCGGTTTTCACATTGACTGTTAAGCTGTGATAAATGGGTATTTATTAAAAATCTTAGGTGGCTTTACCACATAAAAGATCATATGAAATCAAACGTGAGCAGGCATGTAATACCAAAGTAGTATTGACATTGACACTCTCGAGGTAGTTCATATCGTAATATGTGGGCCAATGAATGTGGGATCTATCGAAGGTTCAAAATACTTTATAACATTTATAGATGGGGCAGAAAGTGGTGCGAGGTTTACTTCATTCGCCTAAAGAGTCCCTGCTGGTTACTTCGAGTTAATTCGAATACTTTTTAGCTTAAAGAATGCACCAGCTCGATTTCAAAGAACGCGGTCTTAACTGCTCTTCAAGATACCCAATATTTTTTCTTTCTGAAATTACGTAATCTGTGCAGTCCTGAACCTGGACATAGTTGGACATGACTTGCTCGTAGCGTTTATATTATAATATTTAGAACATTCAACGTACGACTGAACCTGAACTTCTAGCGTTTGTCTGGGTTACTAATTACTTCAGACCATGTCTTTACAGACATTATTTCAAAATGATCACAAATCATATACCATCAATATGGTTATTTAATATTAGAGATTGAGGATCACGGTTAGTCAGACGAAGATTAAAACAGTACGATCATATAGAAACCAGGTCGTATGAATGCAAATGCAGATTGCTTATCACGAATTCCATTAGAAAATATTGTGACCATTTCTAATATTAAAATCAAAAAGATTTTCAATGATAACGTCAAATTCTATTACAACTCCGTAATTCTAAATGATTTTAATGAAAAGAAAAAAAATATTTTAAGCTCAAAACTGCTATTGACGTTACTGAAAAAACAAATTCATAGATTTCGAAGTAATCAAAAATACATTTCATAAGCTTTATTGTAACTATAAAACGAAAGGTGAAAATATGCAAACATTTTATCATTTCTATGACAAACCGTTTTATTCTGATTTCTTTTATACATAATATTTATATATTATTACAATAATAATAATATATATATATATATTATAAGAAGTTCCATACAAATTGCCAGTCCTTTGGACGAATTCAATCAATTCAGTTACCGCAAGTGTAAAGATATTATATTATTTGTGTTCAGGAAGATGAAAATACGATAATATTGTTTTGCTACTACTAAAGGAAAACGAGTTCGTGTTCACGTAAAGCGTCTAAGACCCGCCTATCTCTTTAGGGAAAACATGCGGAATATTTAATGGCGGTAGATATTTATTGAATTGGTTATTCGGTGTGCTTGGTGCCGAAGCCGTTGACTACTATAATGAAGCCATAAAGCAAATTGAGGAAGACAACAATAATATACAATCTTTATAGAAAGATCAATTCACGTTGTGAAGAATACAATTACAAATCTTAACAAGTCATTTAGAATCCTCAAAATACATGAGGAATATTGGATGAAAATGTTAAAAAATTCAATACTTTTATATAAAGCACATTTGATCAAAAAATCAACAAAAAAGCTCTATTATGGTTATAAATCATGTAAATAAACTAACGTGTCTTTTAAACGAATTGAATGAACAATGGGACCAGTTAAATTGTGATGTATTGTTTGCTAAATCAAGCATATTACAACTTGTAATTATTACACCTAAGCATTTTATCGAAGCAATAAATGACAATGTAAAACAATGGTAAGAGTTTATAAATTGTTCCCATTACTCTATACTAATGCTTTTATTAAACCTAATTATTCTTATGACGCAGTCTCTACAAACATGCTTTAAAATGTACAACTTAAGGATCTCGAGTCATGCTAGAGAATAGCCGAGGACGAGTTGATCTATGAGGGACATATTATCCATTCAACACACGAAAAACCTTCATGCGAAACTATTAATCTCAACTACCAACAAAGTTCCTCTTGATTGTAGGTCTACTGCGAAAGGAACAGTTGGAGTATGACATCCTTTGAAGCATAATCAAAGGACCATCGTACTAAGCGAGCCTAGTGATCCAGAAGATTGAAATACTTTCTCTTCAAGAAGGATGTTATACACATTCAAGGTTTCATTAACTGACAGCTGACGGTAAAATTTCCACAAACAACAAAGAAGCATCAGACCGAATGGATATCTTGAAGGATTATTTGGATTTTATCGTCAAGCATTTACGCTGGTACGCCAGCGACTTTTCGTGCTGCACAAAATTTTATACTGCATTACTTAAGCTACTGTGTTGTCGTCGAGACAGACATGAAGCGTCAGGATGCCTGGTCAATATCTCTAATATTTGTTTTGGCCGGGAGCATCGAGGATCTGACTTTGACCATGAACAACGGGAACCAGCTATCAGGACCTTAACGCGTGCTCGGAGACCGTCTGTAAGAAGTTCTATAGTTTCTTCCCAGGAGGATTTCATAGAGGGGCTCTCAAATACACATTAGGACATCTTCCTTCATCTCTCGTCTAAGGTGAATATGTTATATGTTAACTCAACGGCTAGCAATTACCTAACACCGAATATCATGGTGCTTGATCAGCAGCAGATCGCTGGATGACATTCAAGAATTTAAAGATAAGCGCGAATTCAATTGTTTTGTTTATGTTATCAGGTTTCTTTGCCTTTGCCAATTTATTTATAAGTTTGGTCTGTTCATAAGAATAAGTTTTCATCTTGAGAAATTATATATATATATTCTTTTGCTTTCGCTTGTGGCCCACCACGAAATGAAATGTAACACCTGCGTAACAAAAATTTGCCAATTTTCTCGCTCAGCTGTTTCGTCGCTTATGGTTGACATACCCCACGAGCTTAAGAAATTTCCTTTAACACAACTGCTTTTTCCTCACTTTCATCAACAATGAATAAGTGCTGCGTCAACACCAACTGCTCGATTACTGATTTCCATAAATGAACATTCCATAAATGTGATTTAGCAAAATATGTAATCAAATTACTGTCAAAAATTGTAAACAAACCACCACATGGGAGAAACACATGCTATCATCTTTTAACATCCCCCAATTTTAGGGGAAGAGCTTTTGCTAAGTATACCTTTCTTTTTCGCGCATCGACCATTTTTACTTCTGGCTTTTACACTGTCCATGAATAAAATTCTTACGCACACCGATTTAATTTTTATAACGGTAAATTTTCCTCCTTAAGGAGTGTCGCTACTTCATATTATTCATACTTCGTATCCAACTAACCACAAATCCCATCTTCGCGTACCTACTTAACCACAACCCATCAACTTTCTCTACTGATATGATCCAAATCACAATCTTCTTCTTCTTCCTGTATAAATCGTCCTAAATTGTCCTTTGCAGCTATCGGCGTAGATTTTGAATTGATAGCCGTCAAAATAAACGAACTTATTCCACCAACGTATTTCACCAAGGTCCTGACGGCTTTCCAACTATTTTTTTTATATTCAGTAAATACTGCAGAGATTTGGCGTGGAGAATGCGATCACGATGGTCACCCTTATTTATCCTTGCGTCAAACACAAAAGATCTGAAATTTTCTCAGAAGAAGACAAACGTTTGCCGCACAGGGAATTCATCGGTTCACCAATGTAAAGGGTGGACAATCTGTTGTTTTCGTTTTCTCTTGTTGAGCTCTTTCGTGCTCAAAAAATTTACAAAAACACAGTATCAGATCTCCGTGGTACGAAATGAATAGATTTACGCTTGAACAACGTTAGGAAATATTGAGAATTTATTTCCAAAACGTGTGTTGTGTTGCCGAAACAGTTTTTCTGGGGTGTCGTTAAAGATCGATGTTATGTTGACAATCTAGAAACGATTTAGGCACTTAAGTACAATATTCATCGAGGTAAAGTACAGGCCCAAGCCATCGAAGATGAACTGCAAGATTGGGTTGACAGGATGGGCTACTATCAGCCAACCGAGACAGCCATTATGAAATTGTATTTCCTAACTAATCGGAAAGTTTACTCTTTTAAATAAATCAACAAACATTGGGAAATATTGAGCAGTGTTTATTTTATAGCATTTTCAAAAAGAAACCACTCGATGGCCCTCTATTTATTTAAGAAGGGTCATAAGGCCGGCTATTTCCTTCGCTAGAAACTTCTCAAGTCAATTTAACTTTTGTTATTCCAAAGAGCATTTCTCAGCCACAAAAAGAGTGCTGCGATATTTAGGCATCATAAATCTTGGAAATAGTTTCTCAAAAAACTATGGGATATTGAGAGCTTTCATAAGCAGGGATTCGGAAGCCTGGGTGCACGACAAACGTTCATGCATCGGCTAGATATTCATTTTAGGAGGTGGACAGATTTGTGGAGAACCCGGAAATAGAAAACAGTGGCACTGTCAAATTTACAGGCCGAATACATGGTCTTTAATGAGGCTGCTAAAGAACAGTATCTTAGCTTTCACCTGAAGAAGGTATGCATCCAGGTTCAGACACTGATAAGAATTTCTGACGACATAGTCGGAGCCATGAAGTTAGCAAAGAATGCTACTTTTCATCGAAAGTCAAACCAAGTACATGCACACAACTTTGTCGGGCTTCATTGTCTGTTCAGACAGTTGCTGAACTATTGCGCATTTCTCTAAACTTCTGTATTGAAACGAAGATCAAGTTTCATTGTTTTATTTTTATTCAAAATTTGCTGAAAAAGATATTGGTTATTTTCGCATATAATAAAGTAAAACCTGCCTTTAATTGAATTAATTTAAGTAAAAATTAATAATGTTTCCACTGTCTAGTATTGGATTTATATTGCGACTTTTTATATAAAGTAAATTTATATATAAATTTTCATTTTGCATTTTTCGATAGCTCCAACATGCGCTGTTAAACCTTTAATCGTTCGGCAGTAATAAAATTATGGTGATGTAATGTAGTGCTTCTTAATCGCTTTTTAGAAATAATAAAAAAATCTAAGCAAATTAATCCACTCTTTTGCTTAATTAACCATAGTGGTGGAATTAACTTCGCCACAACTCATGAAAACTCCGAAAGATGAACTGCTATTTGCATATATCAGCGATATGTTTTCTTTGAATTGCATTTAAGCAATATATTTTAAGGAAGTATTTTACTTGACTCACGATTTCACTGAATTAAGGTAATTCCTAAAAGAGCACAAAATGCTCTCCTCAAAACTGGAAGCGGGCAAAACGATGCGTGTTGGTGTTAGATATCTTCCAGGGAAATATTTTCCATAAAAGAAATTTTTCACGTTCATTCCACTCGTCTACTCCAAAAGGTCTGGTCTTAAAGTTGTTGAGAGTCAATTTGAATAGAGCGATTTATGCTCATTCATTTGTTATTTAGAAGCACCTTAATGAGACTTATTCAAGTGACTTAAAAACAATAGCTCAGTTAGAGTCAGACCAACATAATTTGTAAAGTGTACTCTTTAGAAACACAATCTTTGACTGAAGCTCACAAGGTTGGTGGAAGAAGTTACGCAGCTAACCCAATTTCAGGTAGAGATTATTTCTGTTGTCACAAAAGTTTACAATTGAGTAGTATTTTCTTCTCATTATGAGCTCAAGAATTATTATTAATTTTTTTACTACTATCCTGTATAAATTTAAATGAAAATATTGCGTTATCGTATAATACCCTCCGTGACAAAGTATATGACCAACCCATATTTTTACAATATTGACAGATTTTTGTTTGACAAACCTAAGGCTGTTGTAAGTAATGTAAGAGTATTATCTGAGCAATCAGAACCTCCCTCATTGTTACCTTTTTCCAGTCCTGGCGCGACAAACTCCAAGACGGTCGCGGAGTATACAACTAATCACTACGTCATCAAATATATATGATATAAGATATTGGTCAAGTTCAATGTCTCGTATCAATGAAATAAATTACATCATTTTTTGGGGTGATATTGTATATCTAAAATATAAACCCAAAATTATTGGGAAAGTCTTTACATCCTTGTTAAGTAATTAATTAGCCAAAGGAATAGAACTAAGAATTTACAAAAACCACATCAAGCCATGCCTTCGCTTTCTAATTTGATTTGGGACAGCTTCTCAAAATTTTCGGAAAATATTACAAAAGGCAGAGATACTCACTATTTCACACTTTAATTATACGTCTATGATAAAAAAGGCTCGTTTCTTATGCCTGAGAATTATGAAAATATTTTGAATTTAATAATACTTATATTGTCTGCTTGTCCTGTATGAAATGGCGTTTGAAGTATTAGATAATTTTTGATCGCATATTTGCCATTGTTCAGCTAAATACAATAAAATTTTACTGGATATGAATCGTCTTTATGTGATTTCTGGAAGTAGGAAAATGTACGAATATCAATAGTGCTCATGTCGCTTCAATTCGATCGACAAAGGCTGTTCAAGATTTTAACAATTATTTAAAATTAATTGAATTATTTGCATGATCACTTAGACTGAATAATTACATTGAATTGTTGGATTCTAGACATCGAGAGGTGGCGTCGACATTGCCTTATTAATTGTAAATATATATCATTTTTTCTTTTTTTTCGCTTCTTATTTTGATGAACAAATGCCCAACACTGAAAATATAAGAGACTTAAGAAGCCCATAAATAAGGTAGAAGAAAATATTGTTTTGTAAAATATAGCGAACTATAGTTTTTCGAAACATTGTGCGGCTACTAAGTTTATGGGAAGCAGAGATATAAAATCTTTAAAGTACTCCTGAAGGCATAGAAGTGCGGAAATATAGGAAAGGGCAACAAATTTTATTTGATTATACTATCAGACCAGACGTCTTTAGGAAAACTATGTAGAAACGAAAAGCTTTGAGAAAAATAGTTATTCTGATGTGTTGAATAGAAGTTTGAACTTCCTTGCGTGATATTATTAAAATCAAATACTTTTATGTATTATATTTTATATATAATGAATCGCATAACTTGTAAGAATCATACAAATCATTACATCTGGAATTCGCTGGGAAATGACAGAACTATCAATATTTTTTGATTTCCAAAGTGAAAATCAAGTTTCTACTATTTTCTGATCAGAAAAATTTTTATTAATTATTATTATTATAATTATTATTTTAAGTATCTTGTGGAAGAGAATTAATGTAATTTATGAAATTTTTATACGGATCAGTACGAACAGTTTCTTCACTACAAAGGATAACTTTTAGTACAATGCATGAATAAGAATGTACCATATATTGTTGAAGAATCCATCAACAAAAAGTAATGTCACTATTAATTATTATTATAGATAAGTTATAAATTTTACTTATTATGATCTTATTTATGAGAAGCAAATTGATTTGCACTTTTTTGATAAAATCGTCCCACCGAATTTTCAACTTACTTTATTTGTCTATAAGACCGTCGGGAGACGATAAAATTTTTAAGTAATGTAATATTCTTCAAGCATTTACCTTTTTCATGCTAGAAGTGTGGAGATTTGTGGAATTCTTGGACTACGGATGGGTAATTTTTGATCCATAATACGGTTAGTTAAACAGTGAAAAGAAAACCACATATATTATATGTATTTCAATACTCTTACAAAATTTACGGTAAACTTTGATATATAAATAAAAATATAGAATATATATAAAAAGTAGAATATCCATAACTAGTGCAACCATACAATGAACATACATAATATTGTTTATATGTGCATTTTGTACTAGCAGACTTACTAAGGCAAGACATTTTACAAATGATTTGTTTATAGTAAAAAACTGTATGTTACAATGGTTAATTTTGCTGCACAGGGATTTTTCCTGGAATGAGGGCTCCACTGGCAATCCTTGTAGTGGTTGCAAATTTTTCTGATAGTTTTTTTACTAGTTGCAGCTCTTTTTGAAATCATTCACTGAGTTATACTCGTATAACATCAAGCTTTACTTAATATTTATGAGCCGTTTGTTCGACTACATCAACAATAAATTTTTTTTTGTTATAAAAAATGTTCAGCCTTTCTTCTTCACCGGCCCCCACTTTGCATATTTGGGTGTATAATGCTAAGAAGCAGAATGTTTTAATGAAATGATAGTGAAATGTTATTTTGTTAATTATCGCTTATAGAATTCGTTTTTAAGACATAATTTCATCAATGTTTTACTACATAATCCCAAAAATGCTCATCATGGTCTTGCATCATCTTTACCTAGACATGGAAATGCACTTGTGGTATATAATTTATTATGATGTTTGACCAAACATGAATACAAAATACGATACTATAGGTATCTTACTATACTATATTATCTTACAGGACATTTATGATATTGAATCAAAAGCACATATTTTATATTAACTTACAACATCTCTTATACCATTAGAATAAATTAGGGAAATAATTGAAATTAATTACTTTTCTTTAATTTTTAATTGTTGGCTTGTGATTTTAACAAACCTTCTTCATATCCACATCACTCCCTTAATAATTCTTTGATATACTTTACGAAGATTTTCATCTGCAGTCAGTACTACTTGATTCGAAACATCCAGGGACTAATCGCTATTTAAACTAGGGAAAATTTTGTTATTGTCCAGTTAACATTTGGTTTTAATGCAACCCTCAACCACTAAGATATATGGGTTTTTTTATCCTAGTTGATTGTATCGGCATATTTCCAGAACTTGGGTCTTCATTTGAAGGGCGATGTCAGAATTCATCATTCGTAGCATCATCTCTATTGTGTCGCAATCTTTCATCCATAACAATGTTCTTCATTCTTCTTTTCTTTTGATTCACCTTATGATTCTTCTTTGAAATTTTCTTTTCTTGTGATTCAATCTCAATTATAGGTTTCTTACTAGAGTGTGAAGAAATTAGTTTTCCGAAGATCAAATCATGGCCCATCATGATCTTTCCTTCTAAGAACAGCAAACAATATCCTTTCAAAATAACGTGTTTCTTCACCCTGGAGTAAAAATTTCTCGTGTTTAATTGTTTCAGTACATTTAAAAATGCTGGTGGTCCAAAAATGGTTAATTTTTTGTAATTTCTCCCATACCATTTATCAGCTGATATGCTGTTGTATTTATTTTGGGACGTAATTTGAACAAGACTTTGAACAAGAATTTGGTGTGTTATTGAGGGTTTGCAACTGCGGCAAATTTAAAATTGTCCATAAAGGTCAGGAGGTACTTATTTTTAACCTGACATATACGTGATACCAAAGAATTTGAAATGACCTTTTAGTTTGAGTTCTCTTTTCCTTTGAGGACTTTTTGTTTGTTTTTCTTTCACACAAACTTTATTCTTACGAAGTTGATATGCTTGTTTCTTGATTTTTTTGTATCCCATCGTTAAGATGTGTGTGTGTGTAACTTCTGGAAACCATTTCTTTCGATATCCCCCCAATCTATAATGCCTCTATTTTCATCAAAAGCTAACTCGTTTCCTTTGTTTAGCTGATGCGCTTAAGCCAATTTTTCCTCATTCTTAAAGATTCTTCCGTAATCTTCTGAAAATAACTATAAAACGAGTTTTTTTGAGTAATTTCTTGGCTGACAATGAAATCATTTCAAGACTTGGTACAACAAGAATTTTCAATATGATTGACTTGACTTGATCCCTGACTTGGCAGTTTCTATACTCATCGGATGATTGAGCGCTTTTACATTTTTCAGACATGTATTGATTTTCACTAGGCATTCAAATATTTCAGAATCCAAACATCAGAACGTGCACCTTATTCTTGCACCTACAGAAGAGTAACTTCTCTTATTTACTTTTTCTATGACGTACGTTTGCGTTCCTTTTCCGTTTAAGATTTTTGTTCCGTTCTTAAATTTTGTGACATTCCGATTGAAATTTGCGATTTTTTAAAAATATGCCGGCTTATATTTTATCGAAAGAAATTTTATTCTTAAAAACAATTATTGGGCCGCACCCTGCTGTTCAAAATTATCCTTGAACTTAGCAGATTAAAACACCATTTCTTTATCTGTCATGTATTACAATCGGGCCACAGAAAATATTGACAAAGTTGACATTGTCACCATCGATCTCGGTAAGGTCTTTGAAAAAATTTCTTAACAAATAATAACCCTATTCAAACTGATATCCATTTGGAGGTTGCAAACGCTCAGTTATAATCCTAAATAAAATCACACATTGATCAAAGCCAATATAAAGTTCCCTCCAACTTATAAATATTTAACTATTTTGCATATTTCATCATCTTAATCCGTTAATAAACGGTCAAGACATTGAAGGCTTCTTAACTCATTACCTCAAATCGACAATAAAAAAAGTAATAAGAATACACTATACTACAATACTTAAAAATAATAATTCTTTTACAGATTAATACAATATATTTATTTGTTATCACTCAAAATTACAAGAATAATAACATCACGTATCTTACAAAAAAACAAAAAAAAAACAACAAAAAATTATCGATTTAATATACACACAAATTAAAGACTAATTATTAACTCAGGAAATACACGGAATCGTTTAGAAAGTTGAATACATAAATTGTAGCACGCATTTACACAACATAAATTTTACATCAGCAAACAAAACCCAAAATAACACGCACAGGACAGAAAATAGTAGGAAAAAATGTGACATTAAGGAGACATTCTACATTTACATAAATCAAAACAACATCGTCGACTTAAATCATGCAATTGAACTCATTAACAAAGAGTATAAATACATTTTAAGCTAATTAAAACAGCATAACCAAAGACACTAAATAATTAAAACCACATTTTGCATTCTCTAATGGTTTTCACTTTATTTTGGTTTTTCAATATTAACCCTCAGCTGGAGCACTATATATGTGATTTTTCTCCTGATTCTCGAGCATATGAGTCTGCTACGCCCGGCATTTTCCACCGCGTCAAGACCTTTCCTTAGAAAATACAATCACATAAAGTATAAATTTTCGTCCGATAAAAGTATAGTATAGCTTTCTCAGAACATCTCTCGTCCTTCGCCACATATCATAATGGTTCGATCGAACGTGGAAAAGCATCTACAGGACATCATTACAAATGCTTTGCATTTTAAGAATACGTTTAATGCCATAGTTTTATTTATTTATTGCAATCCTATTATATATTTTTTGAAACGAATCATTTTCTAACTCACTTTTAATTCTAAGCATTTATAACAATAGTACCTACATTTTTATTATACATAATTGGTGCAACATCATATACTCTGCATTCTATACATTTCCTATTAATCAAATGAATCAAATAATGTTCCATAGGTTTTTAATGATTTATGTGTTGAACTTTGTATTTTGGAAATAGGTAAATGCATTCCTTAATACGTAGAAGGACAGGAATTGAGTGTACGTTTTGCATAATAAAGATAAAAATATTTTTAGATTTCTGTTTAATTTAATGTAAATTAAACTTGACAAATATGACTTTTAAAGAAAGGAAAATGTAACATTAAGTTAAGGATGCATAGTTTATATGTTTTCATTTGTTAATTTATTAACAAACAATTCTGCAAATTATATCAAATATTTTAAAAGGTTTTATAAACTTTAATCGTTCAATTATTATAATCGCCGTTACTGAACTTTGGATTCCCGTTTACTGCAAAATCAAATTACTGGACTCAACTTTCTGTTTACTAACCATCGAGCAACTTCAGCGTTTTCTTTTTTTTTTATGAATACAGAGACTCAGCTCTTAAAATTTTCACTTCGCTCAGTTGCCATTTACATCGGCGCTCATCTGATTACCTGAAGACGCCTCAAGATGACCTGAGAATTGAAAACGTACCACTTACCTCTAGAGTTTGGTGAAATGTTTGTGTGTTTGTGTCCCCTCCAGTCTGCTTACATCTTCGAAAATTATGCGACTAGTGTCGTGAAATTCTCATTTTGATTTTTAATTTCTCTTGAACGATCACTTGCTCACCCCACCATACATTTTGGATTTTAAACTGGCTAATATAAAAGTAGCAAGGACATGTGAACATCAGATAGTGCAAAACTCGACATCCGATCGGAATTCGCGTTCTAGAGTGACCCGTACAGTTTTCCACGCTGACGATCGCAGTGGTAAAAGTTGTGATCGGGGGAGTCTTGGACAGTGAAGCGATTAACGTTTTGTTTTGATTATTTGATTTAGGACAGTCTTAATTAAGAACAGCAAGCTCATGTACAAATAATTAAAATATAATGTAAATATATGTGTTATACATAAAACAAAGTATTGTTCTAATCGTTTGAAAATGACTACGGACATTCTTGTAATATTTGCAAGTGTAATGCTGTTATTGAAAATTCTGCAGTATATAGTACAAAAGTTTAAGGAGCTTAAAAGTTTACCTCCTGGTCCTTGGGGATTTCCAATTGTTGGATATCTTACATTTATTGGCCGTGAGAAACATATTGCTTTTCTTGATTTAGCGAAACGGTGTGGATCAATTTTTTCTGTGCGGCTAGGCAATCAATTAACCGTCGTTTTAAGTGATTATAAATTAATTAAAGACTGTTTTCGACGTGAAGAGTTTACTGGCCGACCCGATACTCCATTTATGCAAACACTTAATGGATTTGGTAATTAATAACTCCATTTATACTTTAATTGTTAGAATTATAATTTAAATGATTAATTAAAAAATATTGTTTTCAATTAACTTTTTCTCGGGTTTTGAATTTGAGGCATTTTGTCTTAAATACCAGCTATCGGCTGGTTTCTTTTTTATATTACATGTTATTTTGGGAAATATTGGCACTTATTTCCAAAGTGAATGCAATGTTGTCAAAATTTTGAAAAAAAAAATTCGGACGAAGTAATGCACAACCCGCGCCTAACGTTGATTTGACACCGTTGGACATCTTTTTTGTGAGATGCCGTTAAAGATCGATGTTATGCTGACAGTCCAGAAAGGATTTAGGCACTTATTGATGGGGCTATTCGTGAAATAGTGCTCCTAAACTATCGACAATGTACTACAAAATTGGGTTGACAGATGATGGGCTACTGGCTAAGTTTACTCTTTTCAATAAATCAACAAACTTTGGAAAATATTGAACAGTGTTTATTTTATAACATTTTCAAAAAGAAACCAGTCGATGGCCCATTATTAGTTTAATCTTTAATTTTTTTTTAAATATTTCAATTTATATATCCTCGACATTTGTTTGTTAAACATACAAAAGCTGCAACTATATGAAATATTTTTTAAAAATGAACTTCCGAAATAAATGGCTCAAATAATAAGAAATGTAAAATTCATGATATGCCGTTTCTATTTCTTAGTATAAAACAATTATAATAATTATTTTTGATAAGGAAATAAAAAGTTTGTAAAGGGTTCTCGAATATAAAAAAAAATTAAAAATTTTTGAATTTAAAAAATATATATGCGAATAAATTATTAATTTTTACTTAAGGCGAAATTTCTTAGAAATAATAATTATTGATTTATAACTTATTAAATTTCCCAATTTTGTGGAGGTAATAAATAAAGATGAAGTCATATTAATTCTAATCAAATTTTTGGATGACTTGAGAGCTGCTTTTTGTATAAAAATTTTGTACTTATTTCCTTCCAGTTACTATTAACAAAGCAAATTTTACAGGTTAATTTTTAGGAGGAAAAAATGTAGAATTTTCTATTAGTAATAATCGGTTGCATTTTATTTCTGTTATTATAATATATAACGAGATTTCATTGTGAGGGTCATGTGAGTACATTTTTTGCTTCGGAATAAATTAAAAGTTAAATTATTTTTTTATAACAGTCCTCTCAAAAGTGAACTTACACCACTTTCGTAATAAGTAGTTTATGTTTTGAAACAGCTTGAATATAACATAACCGTTGAATTCCTGTAGGTATAATAAACAGTACTGGAAAACTATGGAAAGATCAGAGAAAATTTTTACATGAAAAACTTCGACTCCTTGGAATGACTTATATGACTAAAGGGAAGAGTAACATGGAGCAACGTATAATGGTAAGAAGATAACATGAAATTAAATGTTTAATGTAATAAAAGTTTAATGCTAATTAAAATCTTCCAGAGAGAAGTGCAGGAATGTATAAGCCTGTTACAAAGTAAAGGGGACTCTGCCATCGATCTGTCGCCTGCAATTTCAGTTGCTGTTAGCAATGTTATATGTGATATAATGATGGGGGTACGATTTAGTTTAGACGATCCAAAGTTTAGTCGATTCAATTATTTAATCGAGGAGGGAATGCGCCTGTTTGGAGAAATAACGACCGTAGATTATATTCCAATTGTCCAGTACTTACCATGCAATCGAAGTGCAAAACAAAAAATTGCTAAAAATCGTGAGGAAATGCTCGAATTTTATAAAGATGTTATTAATGACCATAAACAGACATTTGATAGAAGCAATTTGCGTGATTTAATTGATATTTACTTAGACGAAATTGCAAAAGCTAAAGAAGAAGGCCGCTATAAAGAGCTGTTTGAAGGGAAAGATTGCGGTAATATTCAATCTTATTTAATTCTAAATTATTTTTAAATTTTTTTTTCTTAATTTCAGATCAACAAATAATGCAAGTTATAGCTGATCTATTTTCCGCTGGTATGGAGACAATTAAGACAACTTTACTTTGGTCTGTCGTATTTATGCTTCACCATCCAAATTATATGCATTCAGTTCAAGAAGAATTAGATCAAGTGGTAGGACGGTATCGTTTGCCATCTATTGAAGACTTAAAAAAATTGCCTCTTATCGAAGCTACAATTTTAGAGGTAATGCGACGATCCAGTATTGTTCCCTTGGCTACAACTCACTCACCGACTAGGTATTTTCAAATTTTTGTATGCATATAGACTAAAATAAATTTTACATTTAAGATATACAATATTTTTTCTTAAATATACAATGAACTTATACTTTCAGGGATGTCGAAATTAATGGGTATCTAATTCCAGCTGGATGTCATGTTATACCATTAATTAATGCCGTCCACATGGATTCTAATCTATGGGACAAGCCGGAAGAATTTAATCCAAACCGTTTTCTGAACACTGAAAATAAAGTTAGAAGGCCTGAATTTTTTATCCCATTTGGTTATGGAAGAAGAAGATGTCTCGGAGATACGCTAGCAAAAACAGAAATATTCTTGTTTTTCGCTTCAATTCTGCATTGTTTTGACTTAGTGCTACCCAGGAACCAGCCCTTACCAAGTCTGAAGGGAAATTTCGGAGTTACTATCACGCCAGAGACATATCGAGTTGTACTGAAACCACGACCGTTGATGTCAGTCGATAACTGCCATATAAGAAACGTGGGTGCAAATTAGGACAACTTGCGTCAGTGAAAAATTTATTTTAGGGCACGGTTTTGTTCCTACAATCTTCCAGAGATATTAATGAAAAGTGTTCATAACTTATAGAAATATAAAAGACTTTTTAAAGAATAGCAGTACTTATTTGACTGCTGTAACTTACAAAACCCCGCTATTGGTGAAACTAATGCAATTTAAAAATAAATTTTGCTAAATAAAATGTGTTCAAAATTCCACTCAGCGCTGTGTTCATGTTTATAAGAAAATAATTTAAAATTAAGAAACAAATAAATATTGACAAAAGTTAACAACTACACAGTTGGCCATAATAGAAGTCACATTTACAAGTGTTCAAAAGTTTTAATCTTTTTAATTAGAAATCAGATCTCTTGTATGCCACAACATGAAGCAGGGTTTGTATACTCTTCTTTACTGTTGTTAATCGAAGTATAAAATAAATTGTATCGCATTTCCCAACGTAGTTAAAATAACAAACACTTAAAAGTTTATATTTAATTACAATAGAATAGTTATACGCATATGCTTGTATGCATTTTGCACTGTATTTTAAATTTTCTCTGCATGTATTATGTCGGGGTCCAGACATGCTGCATAGTATTTCAAAGCTGGAGTTACCGGATGTAAAAAGTGTATAACAATATTGTGAAAGGAATTTAAGACTTTCATAAATTAAGTCAGTTTTAAATATATTATTTAAATACTATATAAATCAACTTTAAATATATATGTATTATTCCGATATTAGATATTATTTAACCTCACGAAAATATAGATGAATTACATCGAAAAGCGTATTGGAGAATGTAAAATATCAAAATTGAATTATTTTGTTATGTGGAGTTGTGTAACTTGCGGACCCAACTCAAAGTTTTAAATTTTTTACAAATTTTAAGATTTTTTATGATTATTGACTTTAACTCGTCAGTACATTTAAATAAGGCCAAATTTCATCCTTTTGTTTTCATAAGTTTGTAAGTGCTATTTATTAAATACTTGTTTGCAACATTTTGAATCAGCTGTCAGTAGGCAGTGTTGATATTTTATGTGATACAATACGCTTTCATGTTCACAAAATATTACTTTTTCATGCAAAAATTACTAATTAAACATGTTTTTTTTATTACTACATGTTGATAATGCTTTGTAGCATCCTTAATAAATGTTCTATACCAAACTAAATTGTCGTTTTCATTAAACCATTCCTTTAAGAACCTTTTTATATTTGTTTACATTATCTAAAGTCAAAAACTTATAGCAGCTGTGGCTGCTGAATTCATACTTATGGAGCTACAAGGAGATTGTATTGTATATTCGCTTATATCTATTTTTTTTTTTTTGTATTGTAAACATAAGGACAATTGCATGAATTGAATTCATATTTCAAAAATTACATTTTTTATTTATTTTATAATCATAGCAAAGTTTCAAAGCATTAATAGTAAACAGATTGTTTTATTATCTGCCTTTAAATTCTTTTGGAATGCTCAAAATAAACAATAACTCCCCGCATCAAAATTTTGGTGAATATGTAAATAAAAGTTTATACATTTTTGTGTTTGCAAATCAAATATTTCATAAATTAAGTTCTGAATTAGAATAAAAGGATATTTTATAAAGGAATCTTTCCACACTATATTCTTACTATATCAGTAGGCTTAAAATTGTTGCATATTTATTTTTATCTTACTAAAATATATTAATTTCTTTAAAATTTAAAATTGGATTTATGTTTACTTTTATTGGTGAGAAAATGTAAGAAGCTTTTAGTAGAAATCTTCGCTGAACACCTGACCGTTCCACATAGCGAAGTATTAATGAAGCAGTAGCACTCCTTAAGGAGTAAAATTTACAGTTATAAAACTTAAATTGGTGTGTGTAAGATTCTTATTAATGGACAGTGTAAAAAAAAAAGCCAGAAGTCGATGCGCGAAAAAGAAAAGTATACTTAGCAAAAGCTATTCCCCTAGAATTGGATGATGTTGAAAGTTGATAGCGTGTGTATCTTCCATCCATGTGGTGGTTTAAATAAATTGTAAATACAATTTTTGACAACGATTTGTGTACATATTTGGTAGATCGGATTGAAGGAAAATTGGCTTGGGCAAAATATCTGCTTAGAATGCTCTTGTAATTAGAAACTGTTTATTGTATATTTGCTAATTTACAGGAAATCGAAGAAATAAAACTCAAATATGTCAAGAATGTGCTTAGTATGGTGGGGAGTACCCAACGATTTTCGAGACTGTTCATGCTTTTATTAATTTTTAAAACAATCCTAACCGATATTGCATTAAAATACTTTAGTGTTTTGATATTTGGATTCAACGGCTGGCAGGTGCTACATGTGTGTCATCCTTCGCTATTGCGTTACTTAATCTTCATTGGCTGCTTGCAAAAAACTACACCATATTGGAGAATGTGTTGGTAAAAACTACAGCATAGTTGAGAATGAGTTGCAAAATTTTTAATAATATGCAACTAGACTTTCGTAGTTGAGATGTTTGATTAAATTCAGTTGATTGCTGACAACATTTGTACCCTTCACACTTATCTCTCCCGAACCACCAGATCTTATGGAAGCAAGAGCTATGGAATTCTTGAAAGCCCTACCAATACAACCGTAAAGACCTTTCGACTATTTGCATCCTTGTCATTTTGTGCTCTCCATTGAAGTGTCGCTATTTTGTATTATTCATCTTCGCCTTAGATAAACTTAATTCATTTTTTCTATTCGAAAATAAAATATTCATGCGTTATAGTAAATCTCTCTTATTGGTTTCTTATTTCTTTTATCAGACTTAACATATTTTACAAAATATTTATTCTATTTACTCTGAGCAAATTGTAAAACAAATATCAAATGGATCTTTAAAAATATTTAACAACTTATATTTTTGAGGAAAATAAAAAAACTACAATAGATATTTGTAACACTTTGAGCGCCATGTCTAGTTGAGTAAAACCTGGAAGGCAAAGTGCTAAGAAGAGTAATTAATTTGTATCCTATGTGTAATATAAGTTCTTACTTTTTCTGCTTATCTTCAAAAGAGAAAATATTACAAATTATTATTACCACTTTCTGTGATTTTCTCATTTGTTGAATATTTAACGGCAAAATAAATTTATAATCTATTTGTTTGTTACAAAATTCGCTTTGATGATCCCTTGCACCTCTCTTTTCAACCATAGTGTAAAATAACGTTATTTGCTGAGTGTAAATGGAAATGCTTCGTTCTTAAAGGTTCATACACAAACCTATTGGTGATTCCTTTCAAATAATGAACAAAATTAAATTGTTGGAAAGATACACAGGAACTTCTACGTTTATTTACTTGTAAAAAATATGAATAACAATATTTACGTCTTTTTTCCAATTTACAATAAATGCAAGAAAAAAGGTATATGAAGACATTTATTGAAATCGTTCGCAGCAATACCTTACTAATTCATATAGCTTAAATAAAGGCTGGTCAATTTTATAGGTTTATCAAGTCTCAAATATTAAAAAGCAAACTGAATTTAGTATGCATCCATATTTGTTTATTTAAGCTGTTTGAATACTAAAGAATAACTAGGGGGCGTCAATGTAATACCACAGTCGCCTTCAAAATCTGTATTTTCTTGAGGAGGTATACTAATCTCGAAGTTGTATATAATAAGACCACAAAACAAAGTGAGTAAAATTCTTGCCATTTCTTCGCCCAGACAAATACGTTTTCCTGCAATTATTGATTTAGTCTTGCATAAAATATTTATGTTTAAAATTCTAAATACCCGTTTGAAACGGTATGAATTCTTGAGGGGTGAAGAATTTTTCTTCCGCAGTTAGAAACCGAAAAGGATCGAATTCCTCAGGGTTTCGCCAAATTTCCGGGTTCATATGAACAGCCCATTGTAATGGAATTATCATAGTGCTTTTTTTTATCTTAAAACCTGCAAGACTGGTGTCCTTGGAAAAGTTTCAAATCATTTTTGAGTGTATTACAAAAACAAAATCAATAAAACCTTAACAGTTCCATGTGGAATGCCTAAAGGTACTACGCTGCGAATTCTCTGCGTTTCCGCGATACAAGCTCGAAGAAAATCACATTTTTCAAGATCAGCTAGAGAAAGATCTTCTATTTTGAAGGCAGCTAGTTTCTGTATTTGAACTAATTAATAGTCAACTTTAAAATCTAATATCAACTTTACCTCTCGTAAAAGACTTTGCAAGGAAATATATTTCCCCATATACAGCAAAAACCAACGAATAGTAGTTAGAGTTGTGTCAACGCCAGCTCCAAATAGATCTGCTAGCAAGTGTCGTAGCTGTTCTTCACTATACAAAGCAACCAAATGATCGTTTTTAGCTAGATGTTGCTTAAGTTCCAACAAAAAATGATCTAAAATACACTGAGGCTTATACTGGTTGTCATCCTGCAGTTCTAAAAAATCCCTTCGAGCTTGAATTATCTGATCGTAAATTTCATGAGTTTTTCTTTTGCCATCCAAAAGAAATTGAATCATTTTTCTTTTTTGTGGTAAAAATCTGTTTATATACGAATATTTATTTATTATTAAATATTATGCACACATGCTTAGAATAAAAATTACCTCAGAAATGGCAAAAAATTTACGACACCAGAAACACCGATCAGTTTGACTCCTTCTTCCTGGAGGGTTTGCAAATATTTCCAAGTGACGTCATTTTTTTTGTACGTAACTCCAAAAACTAAATCATTCAGAATATTTCCTAAATAATGATGAAGAGCTGTCATAGGGTCTATTTTAGGATTTTCTTCGGAAGCCATTCGAATTTCCTGTTAATTTAATTGAATAAACGTTACTTTTTTATAAAAAATGAAATCAAATATCTACTATTACATCTAGAAATTCGGTCACTCCAGTTTTGATCTTTGTTTCCAAAATGTCTCTTGACCTACCAAATTTTATCATGCCAAGATTTTTAAGCCAATCAATTGATTTACGACGCTGGATGCGCCAGAGCGTACCTTCCGCTCCGATAATACCTGAGTAGACAAAATATTTTGAATTGTCTTTTTTCTAATCTTACATTAGCAAACCATATCCTCCCATTATTCCGTGAGTGACATAGAGAGGTGCTCTTCCTGTAAACTCGTCTCGTTTTAAAGTTTCCCTTATGAGTTGTACATTTGTGAGCACAACGGTATTTAAAGATCCCAAACGAATTTGAAAAACAGGTCCGTATTTATAAGAAAGGGAAAATAGCTTCTTGTAAGGTGCTTTTACGTTCAAAAAAGGTAGGAATCCCAAAAATGGAATTCCCCATGGTCCAGGAATTGATGATTCATGTTTTTTTAGCAAAAGAAGCACGATGAAAAATACGAATGCAAGAAGAGTCTGAAAATCTTAACTCAATTAAAAGAAGAAAAGATACAAAGTGCCTCTTAAGCCGAGAGTTGCAAACTCTTAGGTGTATTCTCTTACGATATTCTTTTCATCTCTTTTCACCATAGTTTTGCTTTGAAACTAAGGAGCCATTGAACGATAAATGGTTTATGTGCACATTTCGTTGATATGTTTAGTTAACATAAATGGTTTAAAATTCTCATTGTTCTGAAACTTACCAAAATGTGTTCCATAATATAAACTATGCTACTTCTATGAAGTAAAACAAGTAATAGTAATAACCAAAGCTAATCGCACCGTTATCGTGTCAGAAAGGTGACACTCCTTGCCCACGCTTCACTGTATACTAAAGTAAACTGAAATTTATCAGAAGCAGAGCGATCGTCGTCCCGTTTCGACAAATTTGTTTTCCAAATTTCTTACCTTCGCATATTCTGATAGGAATTTAAAACACTGTATCTAATTTCGGCAACAGGGACGCATTGTGATTAATGATTTAATGTAAGTGTAAATTTAAAATTGTTTTTAAAATCGAAAAATTTCGTTCGTTACTAAGGGTACTTTTTACATTTATTGATTTATTATTTATACATTTAAGTACGTACGTTTGATGCAGGTTAAACGCTCAAAACGCGGATGAAGGGTTGTATACCCACGTATACCCTTGTATAACAAGCCACATTCATTAAAATATAAGTTTGCTATTACTTCAATTTTCACGTTAGCTGTTGATAGCGAGTAGTAATAATGGGATTTCACAAAATTAAATATTTCAGCTGTTTTTGAATTAATATTGTGATAACTGCTGAGTTTTATAAAGTGGTGTAATTCCATTGACTTAAAAAAATAGTTTTACATTTTCGACTTTTGTCTATTTTAAACAGTATCTTTTCTGAGAGTGTGCTGATCCCTTATTAGAACATTATCTGTATCTTTGAAACTTTGTTATACAATTTTTTCCTTTTTCGAGTGTTCCCTACAATTGAAGATAGTTTTATCTGCATTAAATTGCTACTTCGGATGATCCTTCTCAAAAAATTATTCCTAATAGTTCAACACCCCATATCTTTAATTAATAACGCTTAAATTATGCATGATGATTTTCCATTTAGAAGCTTGGCTTGAGTTTTGGTGTTTGCACAAAGTGTGATTTCTTACGTTTATATTTCCTCATAAAATCCCTCCAAAAACATTACAAATGTAAATAATAAAAAGTCAACACAATATAGAAAACTTAAAACTCTATTGTGAGTAGAAACTTTTGTAAAAAAGTATTGAAAAATGTATGAGTTTCGTGGTGAAAACTGTGAACCTAGTAACTATGGCTTGGAAGTTTTTCAATAATTAAAAATAAAAGTGTTCAAATGATGACTCATATATCAGTTATTTTGAGAATGGCACTAAAAATAATTACTACAGAACATGTGGACTTTGAATCAACCCGGATAATTTCGAGCTGATATGCTTTAGCAACTCCTACTGCAACACACCTACCAAGTTGGTTATGAAACGTAAAACTGTGGGCATTACCTTGGGGAATATCTCTGTAAAGGCAAAGGAGAACATCAAATACCTGGATCAATAATGGATCACCTCCTCAGGGCTAATCCCTATGGAAAATATACGCTAAGTAAAGCGCCACCTTACACCCCTTCTAATGAAAAATATCGGCATCACAGAGCCAAACTCCTCCTATACAAACAGTTAATCAGACCAATTATGTTACACGGCTTCCCTGTTTGATTATCTTGGAAAAGCGGTCGTGGATTTCTCTTCCTATATTTGCCGTCTTTTGTTCAGGGTTACATGGTTAGTACCACTCTACTGAAAACATGTAGCATCGAACAGTACCGAAGAATTTTCTTGTATTTATAGACCCATTATTTTTTCCACCTTTAAATGAAATACTCTAGTAATAATATCATGGCGATTGTTTGATTTCTGGCCAGGTAGCAATGCATCTTTGATATCATTCTATCTGGTATTACATGTAAATCTGACCTAGCCATAAGATAAGAATTAAATGAAGCTGTTGAAATCACTTTCCTTAGCGTCATTTTTATGACAGGTAATAGAGTATCCATCTTCGCAACGACAAAACTGTACTGTACTATAAGCCGTCGTATGACTTATGAAGCTCCCAAATACGCTGCAATTTGTTGGCCCTGTAAAATAAACTCGTCGTTCAAACTGCTGTCCCACCATTACCAGGACTATTCCACTCACTGTTGAAGTGTTAAAGCGTCCCCTATGGCCTTCTATAGGCTTTCAGTCAGCATGTATGACAACTTCGAAGTTTCCACTGTTTGGAGGGACCATATCTAGAGCAGTCTTCAGATCACGTATATATGTGTTGTTTGTTATGCAACATTCTTTGTAGTTGCTTCAACAAACCTTGCTTCACACCACTGGAGTTTTTGCATCACAAAGCCATTTCTCTTTCGTCCTCACCAACGAAATAAATTTGTAGGAATTCAGGTTCTTGTTGTGGTGGTGGTAGTAAACTTCCTACCATATTTCATTCCTAAACCTTGAATTTTGAATATTGGCTTGAATTCATGTAGGAGTGGTTCAAAATGTTGAAGATACACCTTACCACTACTACAGCACATGCGAAATTATCTTTTGATTTAGAGTTGATTATTTTTTGATTTAGAGTTGTATTTATTACTAATGTTCTTAAACCGGTTGTTCTGTGTGACTAAAAAAGTGTTTAGTTCATTATCGGAAATAAAGTCAGATAAATTTTTGTTCAATTGTACATTGTTATTATTTATATTCTTAATCATCCAGTGGCATTCTTTAACTCCTAAGTTGAGAAGTGACAGTTCAGTTTTCTGTTGTATGTTTTTCAATTTCCGAATGAAAAATGAGTTATGTGAAGACGTGTTTATGTGTTTACAGCTTTTACTCGGAAAATCCGCCTCGAAATCAGTTTGGCAAGTTTTGTGTTGTTAGATATCATCTGGTTATAGTATTTTTAACTGTTTTTTTATTTAAAACTGTTGGAATCTCTTAATTGTGTTTTAATTGTGTTTTTATTATATTTTAAATATATTGAAAAAGGGTAATTGTTAAAAACATAATTTAAAGAAGGAAGTTATCAAAGGTCAAAAGTAAATCAGATTACCAAAGAGGAAATTATCCGAAGAGACTAGTAGCCTTACCCAAAATAAATGACCAAATGAAATCTGTTAACTCAACTAGAAAAATGATCCAAAATTATTTGATTTTCAAACGTACCGAATAAAAAAAGGAAAAAAGGGAAGACTTTCTTTTTGATATGCATGTTGAGCTCCATGCAACGAGAGCCCAGACAGGCAGTTCGATCTGATGTTTTCGTCCACTGTCTTTTCAAGTGTCTTTAACAAGAAGCTCGCTAGCCTGATTGGTCGATATGATTTCGCCAATTTGTAGTTACTTTTGCCAGGCTTGGGAAAGAAAGTTTTTTTGGCTCTTCTCTAGTTACGTATCCGGAAGCCAGAACAGCTCTGTAGAGCTTGATTAGTAATTCGCTTATGGGAGGCCTCTTGTTGCATGGCTGGAAAAATCCCATCATTCCTTGGACTTTTATAGGGGAGGAATGAATTAATAGCTCATTTAAGTTTTCACTCAGATATCACTGATCGAGTCATACACTAGTCCTGTTCGACCGGTTTATATAGCTCACCGACGATGTTCTTAGTTACATCTTTACGATAAGGAAAGCGTGTTTCGCTCGCTATAGAAATGTCGTTTTCGAACTGAACACCCTGGTCTCCTTTTATACTACTTCTGCAGGAAATTCCAGCATTCCCATACCGAGTCAGTTTTAAGATGTTTGGCCTTTTGAATTGTTTCCGTACTTTTTTCTCAACCAACCGGGATCTTTATTCCAGTATGAACTCTTTTTGAACCGGTTTAAGGACATGATGTCAAATAGCTTCCCAAAGATTCGACCATGATGTCGATATCCTCTACAGCGTTGATCTCAATGTAAAGAGTCACGGTTTCCGAGCTCAATACATCCTTGAATCTTGTCCAGGTAATTTTCCTTGGGTTTCTCTAGCCTTACTCTACATACAGAGTAATTTAAGTGAGATTGATATGCTTTTATGATCAGAAGTTAGTATATTGTTAGTTTCCTTCCAGTTTGCAGTGTGTTCTATTAGATCGAAAGAGCACAACGAGATATCTATCATTTCACGACTACTGGAGGTGACAAAAGTCGATTTATACGGCAACAAGTTTTCGAAATACGCGCTAATAAAAATATTAAAGTCAAAAACTATCGAGGACATAAAAAAGCAAATTACTTTTTTCTTTTGGTGTACCTGAAATAATAGCCATAACGATAACGAGAAGTCTCTAAACTCTAACATAATAAGTTTCATGATCGATGATCAACTCGGCATCCAAATTTTTATAACACTCCCTTATAATACTTCAGTTAACGAACAAGTGCCAATAATCAATCCTTTGACTCCAACGAACTCTCCAGCATGAAACCGGTATGTATCTCCAATTGTACAGCCAGATTCGGAGATCAGGATCAGTTGTAGCTCCTTGTGCCGTGTCAGCTTATTCATATGCGCCTTGTCTTCCTATACATTATGGGAAACACCAGTCCTTACTCTATTTATAGTGACCGTGTGACCCTGAGGAAACCTACCTTATAAATAAGTGCAACTGTTGTAATTAGTTTAAATTTTGATTCGACAACAAACGGAGCATAAGTTCCAAAAATAAAAATTAGTTTTCTTTTTCGATTTCTAAACAATTAGAAATTTATCTTATATCAGGTCATATGAAATGCCTGAATTTGTAACGTAAAAATAAAAGTCCGTAACTTAAATTTTAAATACATTTATCCGTTGATCAGTGAAGGTTGCAGGCAAGGCAATTAACTGGTGCATTTCTTCAAGCTCTCTACAGTAGAACTCTGCCGTCTTGGTTTCATCAGGTTGCAAGAAGGAATAGTGGATAACACCCTCGCAAGTGCACTATATAATAAGTAAGACCTTTCTCGGCAACATCCAAGCCGGGGGCTTCTCCACGACCTAGATATTGTTTTGATCGCTTCCAGTTATCATCGATAATATAATTGTTTTATCGTACATTACAATGCGATTCAAAGACGATTCCATTCTGTCCCTGTTGATTAACCCTTGACAGGTAAACATGGTTCACTGGTTCTCGCTTTTTTCAAATATCCTGGTACCTAATGGAAACACGAGAAATAGGTCTAAATGCAACTCGATTGGAGAAAATTAAGGCGTCGGAAATGCTGTCGAAAGGGGAAAACAAAGCGTTTTGCAACCTTGCACAAAAAATGGAATATCCCCGGTTCTATTGGAGTAAAAAAACATTTTCAGCTCTGAAACATTGTGCTTTGACGACATAAAAATCGTTTCCCGATCCTTTACGAAAAAAACATAATTGGTTTGCGATCCAAAGGGTATTTCGAGAGGATTTTTAACGAATAAAACACATTTTTATACTTGCCCGTATCCCAAGGTATTATTATTTATAATATCAATTTTTTTTTTCTACTACATTGATACTTACTCAAGAATTTTGAGAAAAATTGTTCATCCCGGGGTTTTACCTTGACTATGTCTTGACTTTTGGTTTGTCACCTTTTCTTCGGTTCGACTTCGTATTTCCTTTTGTCTCATGTCTACGCACTTCATGCACTTGTCAACATTCACATTTTCCTCATAGTAAATTTTCATTTACAAATTTTCCAAAATAAAACGAGAATCATAATTGGGTTTTTCATCTCGTCTTATTTATATCTCCGTGCAATTGTACAGGGGGTTCCTAGTAAATTCTATGAAGATATTAGAAGAGAGCACATTAAACAAATTTGTTTTTGGGAAAACGTTGACTTGAAAGCTGAAAGTTTATTGGGGACGAACTATTTACACTGACACTAGTAGCTCGTGGAAATGCAATATTATAAACCGATTGGAAAAATTTAGCGACAAGACCATATGATTCAAATGTTTTAAGAAAAAAAAACTTAAACCACCTTTTGTTTTTCATAAGTCAACAAAATGTATTCGATGCTTTTGCTATACACTTTTCGATATGATAATTTTTTTAAACGCTCTTATTTTTATTATTTCTTAATCATTTATTAAAATATGTAGGATGATTTCTAATATGATTTTGTTAATGAAAACAAATAACTCTGATCTATTGCCTGCTAAGAGTATTAATACAAGTTGCTACAAGAAATTTATTGAACATTTCCTGAGCATTGTATTAAAAAGGAAATAAGCCATATTTTTAAAAACGAATTTGTTTTTGTAATTCACAATTAGAAAATTGTAAGAAATAGTGGCACTAGGATACTAAGAGAAGCAAGTTATAAATTTGAATAATATTTGTGTAGTAACTTGCATAAAACTGATTTAAAATTTCTACAAAAGCACTATTCTGTCGATAACATTAATTATCTCTTTACATGTATCTAGATTGAAAGTCGTAATTTGGAGGTAATATACACCTTGTCGAAAGGTAAAGGAAACTTAGAATTATCCATAGAATTTAAAACTCTAAATAACTTGTTGTGGGAAGCAACAACTTAAAAGTGGTAGCATAAACAATAAATCAACGCTGTACCAATTATGCACTGCAGTAACAAAGTTTTATTTGCTAAATCCTGCCTTTTTATTTTCATGTCAAAATGTACATTTTCATAGAAATTTAAATAAGTTTTATTTATAAATTTACACGTTATTCGAATTGCACGAATTCGGTTTAACACGATTAAAAAATTGATTGATAGTTTTATAGGGATGTGTTAAGTTTATTATTTATATCCACGACTCCTATTTACATGGCACTCTTGGGGAACTAATCCACCATGTTAATCGAGAAGATACATTACAACAAATGAAGAAAAGAGAATTTGAAGCATACACTATGTAATTAAAATGATTTATATAATGTTAAACATTAAAATATTAGGCGAATGTATTTATTACGATTGAGGTAATGAAACGTGAAAATGAAAATTTCCAACAATCTTTAAAAAGAAAATGGCAACTAATTATTCAATTCAATGTTACTCAAGTTAATTAATACTTTCGTACTAATAAGCACACTTTTAAAATATATACGACGTTCTAAATCAATTGTGTTGTTGTTTTTTGCATTTGAGCGGACCTTCGTGCTGTAAAAGATTAGAAAGAACGAGCGCAGATGTAAACTTATACAAAATTTACAAACAAAAGCTACGACAAAGGGGAAAAGCCTGCAGTCTTTAACCAAAGTAAATTAAAAATTTTAATTAAAAGTCAGATGACTGTCTGCATTGTGTGGATTTTTTCTGTTTTTGTTCGTCAATGGGTTTTCAGTGCATTAATGAATTAAATTCAATAAAAGGGAATCACCGTCCCCATATGCATCTCAGCATGGGTGAGATAAACTTTTAAAGGGCTGCACGAAATCTAGTGAAAACCAAATTATACATGTGGGAGTCATCAAAAGAGAGAGATGACGAAAAAGATTCCTTGCACTCTTTCCACAGGACAATGGAACAAAGATTTGCATCGGCATTAAATTTTCCGCAAGTAAATTTACAAAAACTAAATTCGAAAACAAATTTATTGTAAATTATAATTGTAACGAATTTCTTTAAGTATCACTGCGTTCGGGTCCTATGAAAAACAATGGTGAGGCACGTTCGAATTGTCTTCACAAGTAGTTAACACAATCGTTTAAACGTGTTAGGTTTGCATGAGTAGCATTTCAAAAATATTTATGTAATATCTTATCTATTACAAATGAAGTAAATTCTTAGTTGTTCAAGTGCACCTTACTGCGAAGACGTTCTTATTCGCTCTTTAAATTTGTGTTTCACGTGTTTGTATTACATGTAAAAAATTGCATTTACGAAATAAAAATTTATTAAAACTAAAAATTAACATTTTACTAATAATGCAATTCACATGCCTTTTTTTTGTTTATATAAAATAGTTAATAAGTGAACAAATTTTATTTTTAAAAAATGAAAGAGAATTATTAAGACTCGAATCCTGATCCACAGATTCCGCTAATTTGTTTTTAGTTTTAATACACGTTCTTTTCCCAAATTGTACATCATTCTTAAAAATAGCAGGGCAAATGTTTAAACCTATTTTCATATATAACTTTAAGTCTATACATCCTTTGTGCATATCCTAAGACTAAAATTAACATTTCTGACTTCTATTTTTCTAATTCAATATATATTTATATTTACATTTATGTTTATATTTATATTGAGGAAATAGTCTAAATTTTTAGTGTGGATATTTCATGTATCCTTAAGAGGTGGACCTTAGTATTGCAGATTTGTAATATGGCCGTGATCCTTTACTAGTGCTCCAAGTTTGACCAAAATCGGTGAGTGACACGTTCTCTCCTTGTAAGTTAACTATTACTTCCTTAAATTTGAAATAACATGAATAAAATGATAAACTTCTATAAAAACGGTAAGATACAGTGTCTTTAACCTTTTCAATCTTCAAGATATATGACATTAACATTTTTTATTATAAATGACGTGTAATAATATGTATCTTTGATTTCATTAATAATTTCTGGTGATATTCAAAAACTAGGTCATTATTATGGAAAAAAATTACCTCAACATATTTTTAATATGTTCAAACCATGAATCTAAGTTTTATAATTGCTAAAAACAAACATTTAATGTCGGTGCTTGAAATTCATAGTTACTGCAAGCTTCCAGACTTAGTATTTATAAAAATAACATAAACAAAATATAAAACTATATTAAAATTAACGAAATAACTTAGTGATAAATTGCAGTGTAACATTTTGGACGTCATAAAAGCACATCCCGAGGTTGTTTTAGAATAATAAAGAAACGATCAGAGCATGCACTGATATAAATATTAGATGTGTGCATTTCACTATTGTTACATGGCTCAGGTTCTATTAATAAAATATACATTTTCAAAAAGTTAAAATTTTCGCAAATAATGTACTCCACTTTTAAACTGTATTGCAAATTATTTTTTGCTCCAGGCGGCTCAAGCAAGAACGAACTTTGTTTTACCTTACATTTGAAATTGACTTAAATCTTTAGTCTTACAAGAGTTGTAATTTGTTTTTTTTTCAGAGTGTTTAATAAAGCTTTTCTTCAGTAAACAAATGGAGAAATGTAGCTCGCCTTCGTCCACAGAAAATTGTTACAGACTTAGAATTTCTCAAAAACAAATAACAAATAACGCGGATATAAAAAAAATTATACTTCTCCTTCTGCTGATGACATCGCGATAGCTTTAGTTTGACGTTGGTACTAATTATGCATTTCCCGGTAATGGTTCATAGACACAGATGTCCTCTTTGAAAAGTTAATAATATATAATATAAGATATCGTCGGGGATAGTGCAATAGGACGTAATTAGTTCTGGAAAACTCTGCGTAAATGGTAAAAACCTAATTTTACGCGAGAATGAAAAAGCTTAATGTCTCTTATACCTGTTACGATATTAATGAACGACTTCGTATATGGCTCTTAATTGGCTTCTCACAGGTACTCGGAGACTTAATTTGATTAAAATATTTATCAATTTGTTTGCGAAAATTTTGGCATGACTAAAGGACTAAAAACCGGAAATTGTTTCAATTTTATTAAACCACATCTAAACAACATAAAAATCATTTTAAATTTACTTTTTTTACTAGAACAAAAAACAAAAACATCGTTATTTATACAGACAAACTCTCGCGTAACGTGGAGGTTCCGTTTCATAAAAATCCTGCGTTTAGTAAATCTCTCATAACAAATGGGAGGTTATTTTCTAATTATTTTTCCGTTAAATAAAACAAACAACCCCTAAATTTTACGGAATGTACATAATTAAATTAATATTTCATCATGTCGTGTCGAAAATTAACATTTCGTTAAAACAGTGAGGTGTTCATAAGGCGTACAAATTCTTCAGATTAAATTTCTTCGATAAAATCTTAGTTGTTGTACCTTGCGATTCTGCCACACGTTTCTTGGCTTTCGCGTTATAAAAAACTCGCGTTTACCAAGAATTTCCCACAATTTGTAAATCAAGTTTTACTGAGTCCGCGCTATGCGAGGAGTATCTGTGTCTCAAAAACTATTAAAAAATTGATACTGAATTAGCAAAAATAAAATCGGATTTTGTAAAATAGCTCTATTAAGTAACTTTTCTTCTAGGAAAACCTTGTGACATTTATCAATACAAATAAACGGCGTATTTTTCTTTGTGTTCAAAATTCTTCCTATGCCTGCAAAATTTGTAACATATTTTCTACAGTAATTGCAAAATCCCATAAATGTTTTACTCCATTAGAATATTTCTAATTTGGATAATTTATCACAGTTTCATATTTTTAAGTTTCCGTTATTAAACGACGTAAATATTTTAATCATTCTTAATAAAACTTCATTGTGCTGTTTCAATCTACAAGAAAATATTGCATCACTCACATGCAGAAATTCTTCTGAACTTGTTGATACCTTTAGATTGAATTGTGCGCGTAATCGTTTGAGTTGTTAATGACCCTCTGGTTCGTAAAATGCTTTTGAATCTTTGTGTAAAAGAAACTGATGAAAAGATTAAGTTAAATGTAAAGTTGGAAAGCACTTTTCCCTACCTTACTTAGTTGCCTATTGACTTTGGACATTAATTTCAGTTAATTCATATTTACCAGTTCAACAAAATTATTCTGAATCTTTTAGAAGCTTTTTCACATGCGTAATTGCTATGACAGGTATGCTTTCTTCTTGTATCTTAACGTTAATGGATTTATTACTTGCGTTGTTGGTGGTGACTATTCGTATATGTTCTCACGTTGGGGATGCTCTCCAACTCGACTTGAAAATCTTGAGTAGCGAATATGCCTTATGTTCTTAACACCTGTAACACCTTCAGGTTAAGTACCTGGGAGCACACGTACAGGAAATGCGAGAGATGAAACAAATTTAAGTTTTCAATATAAAAAAAGTGTGTATCATTTTCATGTTTTTTAAACTGATTTCTTACTCCATTCAAATAATTATTTTTACGTAGCAAATCGAATAATAATAAAATGGTGACATAAAAAATAAGTAAATATATAAATGAAGAATGAAAATATAAATAAAAATGTAGACTTTAATAATAATGATAATGATAATAAAAAATGTGACAAATAAAATTTAAGAAGATAAGCTTATTAGTGAATATTCTAGGCGTAAGTGGGTTATAGTTATAAATGCAAAACAATCCAATAAAAGTAGCGAGCAAAAATAGGGTGTGTTGACTTTGGCATTAAAAAAATTCTCCTTCCCATTAACGTTTAAACATTATTTCACCAATGATAAATATATTATTTATACTATTTAAGTTCCCACATTACGAAAGGTAAAGCGGGATTTGCCATAACGCAAAGGTACAGAATAAAATTTCCACCCATTCATTTCTATATTTATTCAGCTCTAAAATTGTTTGAGAGAGTTGATAAAATTTAAAGCAATTCTACTCATGAGAGGTCAATTTTGGTATTGGTTCAGTTTTTGTGAATTAAAACATGTATACAAATTTTATGACATGAAAGCAACTATGGTAAAATAAGCCAATATACTCAATGCTTATTTCACCGTGTAATTCCATTTAACCAATTTTAGATTAAAAGCATCGGAATCAATTTATTCGCCTATGCTAATTCAAAATTTTCCTTTTAACCATATTTACGTAATCCATGCAACCTCCCTTCTTTCTCAATCGCTTAGATAAGCACGTAAACAGATTTTTGTAAATATTGATTAGTTGTGCCTCGAAGAACCCGCATATTCCATACAGGCATGCTAAATATTTCGATATAAACAACCTTTAGGAAAATTCTGATACCAGAAAATTGTTATGGACTTAATAACTAAAATGCTTATCCACAAAAATAATAATATAATAAAATAATAATAATAAAGGAGGTTAAATTTTCAACAAAGTGATAATTTGTCGGGGAGGGGTCAGGAGAATATGGTCAGAGAGGGAAAATATCATACCTGAAATGTGAAAGGTTTTGCACCGTTAATTGGGATATATGGAACACTGACGTGGACCAAAATAGCGCCACACTTTAAAACTATAAATCGGTGTTTTTATTTGTATCATTTATTAAACAAATTAAATAAAGGAATAAATAAATAAACAAATAAACAAATAAAAGCAAAAATAAAAATAAAAGATATAAATATTAAAAGCTTGCCGCGTTTACATTAGAGTTTTCTAATTAAATTAGTAGAGGAGAGGTGCTACGAAAAGTTCAGTTTATTTTAACATTCGTTCGTGTTAACGAAATTGCAGCCATGAAGAATAAATAGGAAGTACGTTTACTGACCGATAGTAGAATTGCAGAAAAAAAAATCTAATACAAAAAAAATTGGAAAATGTCCCTTTCACGACTAGGTGGGTTGAATGGGACGTCCCACGTCATGAATGGGACGTGCGAATATATCTAGCCTTTATTAACTAAAACGAGGACTAAACAGAAGTCTCTGCATAAAAAAATCAAATATTTGGACTTTTATATGAACACGACATCTTGACATTAGTACATTATAATAATCGTATTATATAAAATATCTGTTCCTTCTCCTATCTACTAAATAAATCTTCGCAAATAAAATCAATATATACGTCGACCTGCTTTACAAATTTCCAGCATTAACAGCAATAGAATTAAAATTTTAATCAATACCAAACTATGTTTGATACGCCCATATGCTGTCCCATCCATGGCTAGGGAAATATTTCATCAAGTAACTTCAAAACACCGAATATAATTTGATCAAACTTAAATTTTAAACGCTCACTTTTACTCGAATAAATTGTTCATTTTAATGGTAAACTCTTAGCAGTAATTTCACAACATGTATGAGATTTTCTAATCAGTTTCTTTTAAACAAAAGTAATGAGAATGTTTTCGTATTCAAAAATTCCGAAAAGTCTTTGAAAACCTTATAAAATATGTTCAGCTGGTATTATGTATTAAAAATCTAAACATTGCTTGATGATTACGTACAAAAGAAAATAAATTTCTACCTTTTTAATTAATTTAATTTAATTAGTCTCGTAATTCCATTTGTTTGAAATAATACCATGGAAAAGGACAAATTTAAACTTCGTCTGCATTTATCCGGTTTATTATATTGTTTACTTATTGAATAACTTCTAAGGAATATTTTGAACAATCTTTTACATTATAAAATTATTGGATGCCCTTTAATTCTTACAGAAGTTCCTTTTTCGTCTCATATATTAACTGATTTATTGGTTGTACTATTTATACTGAAAACATGGCATCAATACAATAACAATCCAAACAAGATTTTTAAATTAAAATAAAGTCAATAAAAGATTTTTGTAGTAATTGCGAAGTAGAAATCAACTATGAGTTGAACGGAGAAATCCGAGGTAAATCGACCTCAAATGCGTTATTATACCGATGGAACAGAGTGCAAGCGGCGTTAATACAAATTAGTCAATTACAAAGAGAAAATCAGACTAATGAAGCAAACCATTGGTCACTATAGCAAACAAAATTTAGTTCAACACGCAATCAAGTTTAAGCAGTGAATCTGCATTCAGTAAAAAGCTATTATTGATTAAAAGCATTTGAAGCATAAGAACAAAAAGGAATGCCGGCTATTATATTTTTCACAATCACACCAAATCTCTTCTTTAATAAGGTTAAAGCAATAGATCAGAAAATAGTATTCCAGTCATGAATCCAGACAATCCTAGGAAACTCTAAATAATGCAGATTACTGACGCGGTCGCCTAAATAAATCTTATCAAAGATAGATGCCGCAAAAACCTAAGCCCGTCAGGAAGCAAAATAGCAGAAAGTAACTATAATTGGAATTGGTGATTCAAGAGTCAAGGTAAACGACTCTTTAAAAGCCATCATTTATGCAAGGTTAAATAATTTTACCACACAATTAAAAGCATATGTAATAAAAAGGTTCTCAAGTCATTGGTCGTAATCTTATATAAACTTAAAACTACGGATTTTGTAACATACTTTCAATTGTGTAAAGTACAAATTGTTGTAAAATCAACTTCGCACCTGACTTACGTTTTCTAGAAAAAACTATCAGAAGAAGAAAGATACCTACAAAACCCACTCCACCCACGCAGAAGTGAAAATAAAAGACCTACGCCGATGACATATTAATTTGTAATTTGACAACTACCAAAAGCACTCAAAGGATTAATATTTCTGGCGAAATCAGAAGAATTTCATGTACTTAATTTGGAACTTGAAATGCAACACGAATTTTCCAAGGCGGGAGGCATCTACACAGATTAAATTATTAGAAATGGTCTCCCCATTGCAAATTCATTTCCCATTCAGATTCACAAATTTTGAAAGAACTACAAAGTGAGCGATTTTAGCTTAGAGAATTATTTCAGATTCAATGTGAAGCTTGTAATAAATATTAAATTAAAACAATAAATAAATAAATTCAAAGTTATGGCTTAAGGATTTGGATCCTAAAATTACGGACGGCGTGTTATCCAATCTCATCGAACAAATTGTGTTAGGGTGAAAATCTAAGCCTACAAAATTTACGTTAATCGCGATAGAATCAAATGTCGATTGCCCATTTTACCGAAATCAATCATGGAAATTCTCTTTGGAAACTGCAACATGTTGTGGCTTTCATTATAGAAAGCGTCAAGATGTTTAGAAATGATTCAGTCAGGCCTCACACAGGAATATTCCAATAATAGAAGAGTCGGCTGAATTATTACTTGCAATTGTAAAATTATAATCATTTTTAATAAAGAAAATCGACTCAAGGAATCATGTTTCAAGAAGAAGCAAGTTAAAACTAACCACTTTATGTTATCATCTCGTAGCTTTATCACAAAATCTTTCATGTGACATCTGCGTATACTGCTGGATCACAAGTTCTCACTCAACAGATAGACAAAATTGTTCGATTATTGAAGGAAGTAATAGAACCAGATCAACTGTCGATCATCGAGTCAAATAAAATTTCACAAAAATTACCTTCGCATAAAACTAATGAACAAACTTACTTAACTCAAAATCATCAGAAGGAAAAGACCATAGAAGTCATACGTAGCATTATTTTGTTGTTCCTCAACAAAGGCGGTCCATTTAGAACTTGTTCGAATCGAATTTTGTATTTTATGTTGGAGACCGCAGTCGAATTCAAGAAATATGTCGAAAAACGATGTCTACATCGTTAATTATGAAGAGCTATGGATATTAAGAGCACAAATAGAAATTATCTTAAATTCAAAATCGCTTATAGACATATCACCAGATCGAAGGGATTTAACACCACTTACCCCTTTACAACTTTTAATTAGGGAACCAATCTTATCGACTATAGACTTTACAATAAAAGCAAGCAAAAATGTTGCTATCAAGATGAGAGCTTGTTAGTGCGACTAGGACGTATATGTTTCTGAAGATGTTGTATAAAAATACAAACCATAAAAAACCACGAAGAAGAATATCTCAAGCGATGGAATCTTTTAATGAAATTAAATTTAAAAAAAAACTACTTACAAGATTTATTAAGAATTCAAACATCTTTGCGTTCATTAACGGCCGTACATTTATGCACCGATCAATGTTAAACGTCATATCGTGTATACATACATCATGGGTCCTTAATTTGATTTCGAAGCAATTTTATAGGTAATTAAAATTTCTTAAGAAGCATTCATTCCATAAATGTCAATGGACACAAAGAGAACTGCATGAATGTTCTATTTGTCGGATGCTTCTGTGTCGTATTAGACACCATAGAAAGTTGCTTTTGTGGTTCCTTTACCTCAATTAATATGCAATCAAATAAATTCGGCCATTGAAGTCCAGTCCAGCAGAATTTGTCATATTTGTGATCGCAGTCGTAGTTACCTTTGTAAATATATACATCTATTTAATCGCTTCTATTTACTGCGACGTAATAGCAGAAGGTTGCATTAATAGAATTGAAATAGAACATCAGATTACAGGAGATCGGCAAATTTCTTTTTTACGGGAAAAGCTTGCACAAAATTATAGGTTTTAAAATTTTGTTTTTGTTACCTTAGATTTCATACAATTTTAGTCAAAATAATTTATTATCTGTATCTGATTATCGCTTAATCACTATTACACGTTCGTTTAATTTTATTTGAAAATACTCGCTTCAACATTTTCTGATCAACAGCAGCGATGGCTTCTTTGATTCTAACTTTTAGCTCATTGAGGCTGCGGGGATTGCTCTGGAATATCCAGGCTTGTATGCTATGTATTGCTATGTAGCCCCGTTTACCGAAGGAAATGTTCAATTACGAATATACATTCTTCCAGGAAAACACCACGAAGATAATTCCATATGTGCACGCATGTCAACGCTGACTGAAGCAACGTACGAGTTAGCCCGTTTGAGTGTTTTGAAAACGACACGCAGATTTGCCGTCGACACAATTTCAATTCCCTACATGCTGTTATATGATTTCTATGGAATTTTTAATTTTCAGTTGCAGTTTTTGTGGGACAAACTGTATATAAGTTATTATAAAGTAGCTTCCCGTGAGTTGTTTTCATCTATTTCATCTAATCTTCTAAATGCTTACGAAAAAAAGCTTCAAAATAAAGTTGCAGCTTACCACCCAAAGTGGTAAAGTAATTATGTAAATGAAATTAACTAGAGAATTAAATACGCCAATTGTTGGCTGGTGTGATGATTCTTTTGGTTTCCTGCACCTGTACTATACATACATATACTATATAAACTAATAAAATATAAATTTAAATAAATAAATTCATTTCTCTTGAGGAATTTTGATTTTTTCAGGTTACACGAGCCCATAACATCGATGTCTCGTTTTTTTTTTTCAAAGCACTGTTTAAAAAGAGCTTTAGTTGATTTCTACTGTAAATATTCATGTTTTTGTATGAATCATTTTATTTTAGCTATTTTTTACAATTCTTAAGGATATGGAACCAATCCTCTATTTTTCTATGTACGTAATCATTTTTTTTTGCAATATTTTCTTTTCCACGTTTTTTTTTCTTTGTAACGTACGTACCGGGTAAAAACAGAATGGGTTTATATACAGTGACCCAAAAGCTGTGCTTTTATTAGGTGTCTCAAAAATTACAAATATAACTGCTATTTCAAGATAGACATAAACATAATTAAACCTCTTACAAGAGTAGTTAAAAAAAAAGTTTATTTAAACGATATGAACATTTTTTGACTCAGACGGTCCATACTAATTTAGTTAGAAACAAACTAAGAAAATAATTGACTAATATTTTATATAACATATTTTGGATTTCAGCACTGCTTGTATGTGTTTTGACAAATTGTTAATAAAATTATTCAAAGGATTTTCATTTCCATTCCTCTTGTACGTATTCCCAGAGCTCAACCTTGGTTTTTGGTTATGGTTTTCCGCATTATAATTCTTTTTTGTAAGACCATAGGTGTTCTATGGGTTTCAAATCAGCTGATTGTGCCAGCCAATCAAGTGTTTGTATCCCATTCTCGATAAGCCATTTTTGTGTGATCGTTGCGGTGTGTTTAGGATCATTATCTTCACTAAAGTTAATATCCTGAACCATACAACCAAATTTAATGCAGCGGGCCAATAGTAACATAAATCTTGTATAATCTGTTGCTCGCATTATACTGCTTATTCTTTGAAGTTTGTTTAACTATCTAATTATCTTTAAAATAACCCCTAATCATTAACGAGCCATCTCCCAATTTTAAAGTTTTCAAAATATTTCTTTCCTGCAAACTTTTTCCCGAATCAATTCTCATCTAAAGGGCATCTGACTCCATACGATTTATTTTTGTGTTTTGAGTGATGTTTTTCTATATTTGTACGATAGAAAAGAATAATAAGGGTCGTATGCATCAAATTTGCTTAACCTAAATGTGATTTTTGTCACATATGTTGCTTGATTTTACAAATAAAACTAATAATAAAACATAATATTTGCTTAAAGTACTTGGTTTTTCAGACGCCAACTTTTTTCTTCTTAATACTTAATTCAACCTTATGTGAAAAATGTCCATGCTAGACTAATCATAAAATAAATCTGGTTATGATAAAAACAGACTTAAATTAAATACTGAAATTAAGGAGCTCGATACCTCCCAGAATAGAAAAATTACGTGAAAGTTACATGGCATTTTATCTAGCCTGAAAAGTGAAGAAGTAAAATACAATTTGCATTCCACATTATTTATGAACATTTACTGCAAAAATAACATTATTTCACAAAAATCCTCTTTTGAATAGATACATTTACTTTGTCGAATACTTTATACAAAGCAACTCAAAAGTAGGTACGTCTTATAATTCAGAAAAACCATATTTTGTTCTTTATTTATTTTAACAATTGGTTCGCGATGTCATTTAAGGTTACCATGAATTGTCCTCCTAAAACCGGTCTATAAAAACTATTTTCCTATCTAAACTAATGAATCGGCCTGTGTATGGATACCGACTTTTGCTTACTTTACAAATAAAGTTGTCACATGTTACAGTATAGTCTAATAATCATCCTCCATGCCAGCTTCTTCTTCATTGTCTTCCTCATCATCACTGAAATCATTTGCTTCTACTAGAATTTTTCTTATTTCATCTTTTGTTAGGGACGCTATATTGTACGTTACATTCACGACAATAAAGCACATTAAATAAAATAAAGCAAAGACACTTCTGAAAATATAAAATTAAAAGCTCTTAACGCTAGAACTATCGGAGAAAAATTTGCATTTTTTCTATCACACAAATAGGAAGACATTTATTTAAAAAAAAGTTATTTTCTTTAAATAATGAAATCTTTATATTGTATTCATAACAAAAGTACTCATTAATAATAACAATACATGGGGCTTTCAGTTAAAAGAAAAAATGTCTTACCAGTCATTTTGACTGGTACGGTGGTTCTAGTGTTAAAGAAAAACTACAACTAAAGCGCTCAAATACGACGAATTATTTAAAAAACAAAAAAAAACACTTTAGGGAACGTGGGTAAATTATTACCCTAGACAAAATGTTTTTATTGCATAAACAAACTGTCGTCAACGCTGACATGGTTATTAAAAATATTAGAGGAACAATTTGCATGAGGTAAAACTTTTTAATTAAGTATATTCTGAAAATTCTGAAAACTAGTAAACATATTCAGTTTTCTCTCTTTTTCAAAAAAATCCTAAATTTCCATAACTATTCGCTTGAAAATCTAAATCGCTTTCTAAGGCAATGAAATCAGGCCATATGTACACATGCATATGGTAAATAAAATAAATATATAGTACATGGCAGAAATTTTAAGCGATCTGGTGATATAATTCAATTCGGTTACAAACAAAAATTTATTTTAAAAAAGTCATCATGGCGTTGCAAGATTTAGAGAGAGTTTTGTAATCATCCCAATATGTACGTAACAATGTACAAATACACACATTTTAAGAACGAACTTCCACAAAGTTACTTCATATAACAAAACGTTCATGCTGCACACGCCATTTTGCCGGGGCACAATGCAAAATTAAAACATATTTCGTAATTAAACTCCTAGCGCCATTGTTACCAGTCCGCCTATCTTAATTTCCTCATTTAATTTCGCCCATGTGCTCCCAAGCGAAGACAGCTCGCATTCATGTCATTATCCTTTGTTGCTAACTACGATGACTCGACTGCTGTTGTACTGCGATGCGATGTGTATGTTTATATAGTTGCTTTTCATTTTTCATTTCCATTTTTATTTCATTTTCTTGAAAACAAAAACCCAGCCCTTACTTTATTATTTTGCTTTATACAATGTTTTGATTAATTTTCCTTCATGAACACTCATACCTAGCAATTCGTTACAATACCAACGCAACCAAGTAAATTCATATCATAATTTCAGGCAACAATGTGGGGTGGTTCCCTCCTATCCACGAATACGGCGAAGCGTTTTTTTTGCACAAGTACATAAAATATAGCAAAACACAATAGCAGAGGAAATTCATTATAATATTCCACTTGCACGAATTTTCATTTCTGATTGGATAACTCCCTCATCTTATCAAAGCGGGAACTCCCGACATTGAGAAAAGGGAGCCAAAGATGTACTGTTTGTTTTATCGTGATCGCTGGTCTTACAGTTCCTCCATTTGTTTCATTTTCGCTTTCTGTTTTCTCCGCGGCATCACGTAATCACCTCAAAAACGTTGCTTCAATTTTTCCATTTTTGTTTTTTCGCGTAAAGTAGGTATTCCCGTTGAAAGTAGTGGAAAGGATAAATAAGTTGCAGGAATAGTGGGGCTGATTGCAGTTAGTTCCGTTAGAAAGAGATATATGAATAAAAAGCTTTAAACAATAAATGGACACATACACGGCTGAGAGAAAAAGCTCTAATGCTTTGTTGTTTATTTAAAACTTTTTAATTGTGGTGTTATGTAAATTACAATTACGATTAGTTTTTCTTACTTTATTAAAAAAACGCTGCTTATCTCTGAAATTTCGAATTAAGCAAATGTTAGTTCATGAACATTTCGAAGAATGCAAATATATAATTTTGAGCTTGCTACGAAATCTAACTGAAGAATGTGATCTTTTATACAGTTTCATGGAAATCCAAATATTAACATACTATTTAATATTTTAATTTTTGGAACTTACAAAGGCAACTATTTACAATTTTTTCTTCAAAGTAATTAAAAAAGGATTTTCTTACACACCATTGAGAATCTTACAATCGAAATCATTCTAAAGAAAGTTCTTCTAGAATAATTTATTACATTACTAACACTTCCTTCTAAAACACATAAATTTTCAGGAAATAATTATTAATTATATTTTGGAAATTGAGCTTGAAATATATGTATGTACATGTCGCAAGTTGTAGAAGGATACAAAGTGAAGAAACTCATAAAAACACTACGTGTTAAATTTTATTATACAATAATAACTCAAATAATTTTTTAAAAAACGGTTTTTTTGGCTACAAAAGTAGTTATACAATTTTCAATAATCATAATAAGCTTAAGAAGAATAAATTGCTTTAAAGTAATATTTTAATTGGAATAGATTTTCCTGAAGTCTATTTCTTTAAAGCAAATACCATAAAAAAGGAGCCAAAATTGATTAAAATTGATTTTATTCAGAAATGGTTTCGGTGTATTATACACGAACACTTGTACTGTCAGCGCACCAATATATCGATCCTCTGTCTAATTTGCTTACGCGCAAACCGACCCATGTACTGCGTAAAGGATTAAAAGGATTTTCGAGTATTATTAAAAATATAGACAACAATTAAGCAGGCTTGACCTGGGTTTAAACATTTTGGCGATCAAGAGACAGAGAGACGGTATGATTTTTATGAGTCGTTGAAGTGCAGTTCCCGAAAGAGGCAGACAAGTAATTGTAATTATGATAAAAGAAAAAGTATTTTTTCTGCGAACTTTAATATTTCAGAAAATTTGTTTTACAGAGAACGTGTTACGTATGTCAAGGCATTCATTCTACGAAAACTACACGACCGGAATAGAAGGAGGCTTAAAAGAAAAGTACCGATTCCCCCAATTCCGTCCATAAATTTTATAAAAACAAAAATACAGAAGTGTGCAAGACTTTAATTTTTTTTAAATAACCATCAGATCGGTAACCAATCTTTAGCTTGCGACTCGTAACTGTTCTTCCGAGTTGCTGTTTATTTGTCCTTGAGGGTGCGATCCCGTTTACTTGATAACTTTAGTGTTGGTTGGCAATGTGTGGACACAGTGTATTTCTTATTAATGCCTCGCCTGTTTTCTGTGTATCGTTGGTATATCAGTTCGTTATGGTAAATTCATATTTTTATTGACTAATTATTTCGAAATTTTTAGCTGGAAGATACCAGAAAGAATAAGGAAGCTTTGGTAAATAAAAAGGGCATTTGAAACATTTAGCTACTAAAGGCAATATTAAAACTAATGAAAGAAATATTGATAAGCAAAATATTGAAATTAATTACAATAAACAAAATACTGGATTAAATTGTAAACACGATGAGTGGGAAAGTTTTTTTTTTTTAAACCGAGATAAAATAATTGAACAAGGTTTAGTAATTAAGAAAACAAGTCTTAAAGGGAAATTAGCAACATGATGCATACGATACAGATTGTCTAGAATGCGGAAAACTTGATACGCCTCTGTCCACTTGGACAATATTTTCACGTCGGTGCCAAAAAAACTTTGAAAATGTAATCTTTAGAAATAACCGATGTGTCAATAGATTCAATTTCTCTCGACATGGTTTATCATTCTTTAAAAACTCAAATACAACACTATGGCCATTATGGCCAATATTGGAACAATTTCTAACTGCGTCGTCTTTAATAGGGGCTTATTTCGGGCCATTTTAACCTAGTGACGTTAATACGTTCTTGGCGCTGTATGTTGAAGAATTTGAAAAAAATGGGCTTCAATCAGGCGATAAGCATATCAATATAGAAATAATGCTATTTACATACGATGCTCTGGCTAATTCATCTTAAAAAGGGGCAGTAGGGCACATATCTTCTAATGGATGTTCAAAATGTATACAGAAACACCAACGAATTAACAAATTATTCACATACAGCACAATAATACGAGGGGTGCTATTTATGTATCCGGATATATATATATATAAAAACAAATATTTACCATTAAATAATGGTTATATTGTTTTTAGAAATAATCTCCGCGGTGAACGATACACTTTTGCAAACGTTTGAACCAATTGTTTTTGTTTTTTTTGAATCTCAAAAAAACAGGCGACCATTTGCTTCGAAGTACTTCTTGCGCGAACAACTTTTGTTGGGTTTGGCTCATTTTGGGAAACCCATACAGTCGACTGCTGTTTACTTTTGGGCTCATACGCATAGATACAAGATTCATCAGCTGTGTAGATGTTATACACGACTTTCGACGCACCACGATCGTATTTTTTGGGCATTTCTTTGCACCAATCGACAAGAGCCTTTTCTTGAGCGATTGTCAAGTTATGCGGAATTCAACGCGTGCAAATCTTTTTCACGGCTAAATGTTCACGTAAAATCTTGTGTATACCAAACTTTACGATGTAAATTTCAGGTGGCGCCTAGCAACACTATTTTTGCCAGTACCGGATACATAAAAAGCAACCTACGTAGGACCTCTTAGAACTGGTGAAAGCTGTAAGGATTTGATACAAAGTATCATAATAAATTCTTTCAAAACAATCTGCACGAACACGAAAAGCTAAATATAGAAATGGTAAGCCAAATGCCAGTGGAAGCAATGCATCTTATTGACATAGGGGTTGCAAAATTTTTGCTCTAAAATTAGAAAATATGAAAATTATAAATTATCAATTGACAACAAACTAGATTTGGACAAAGTTTTGACTTCAGACAATTTATTGTAGTAGAAACTAGTAGAAAACCTCGGAGTTCTCAAGAAATTCACATGGACGAGCAAAACAGATCTTAGAATAATTCCAAAATTCCAAAATCGGAGACAAATTAATCTCAAATTTAGATACTTTCAATACATTTCCCATTAAAGGTGTGGTTACAATGTGAGTTACAATGCTTGGAAAAAAATTTGAGGAAAACCCGAGCAACGAAAAAGTAATATTGCATGTTTTTGTATAAATTTAATTTTAACTCCCTTTAATACTACTGATTGGCCGCTCGCCAATTATAAAATGCTTGACCATGTTCTGCAATGATGAAGTAATTTTGTAAACTAATTGGAATAAGGCACGAAATAAAATAGCAATAAAAGACCTTAACTTACATTTCTGATAAATCTTATTTGTGAATATACCTTCGTTTCGTATGTCAATTCGTTTTTCACACTTTACAGATTTTGTAGAATCTGAAAATTATGGTTTTCTCCAATATGAAACGGATATGAAAAAGGGTTTTAAGTTCGCAAAAAATAGTTGCGAAGCTGCGAAGGTCTTCAATTCGGCAAGGAGGTTGAGGAACTAGAAAAACTAAAAGGAAATAATTAACATAACAATATAATGAAAACAAATAACAAAGAGCATAATGCATAATAAAGAACAGTGTTCACAATACACAGATGACACAGGTATCACAACACGAATTAGCAACATTAACATATGACACAACACGACATCACGATAATACGAAATAAAAAACGGCGTGACATGTTTAGAACACCACACTTTATGTACAACAAACCTACGTATCAAATGTGAAAGCATGGAATAGCATAAGCAAACTTCGATACTCGACCAGATCACCACACGGGCGGTGGTAATGGCTGCTGTGCAACTGGCTGGCGGTCCCCCCGAGATTATAATGACGCCGAAGTGACTCGATCACTATGAAAGGGCGCGCACCAGAGACACTGCTCTTTTCTTCGTGCGATCGGCAAATAATTCCTAGACGCCCTCAAAGCAGGGTCATATAAACTTTCGGTTTCCAGACAGAAAAATTCACGTTTTCAACACAGAATAATTTCGGTTGTTTTTCTAATTCAATACTTATAATAATTTTCAACTTTTCCTACTTCAACTTAGAATATTTTGACCATGTTTTTGAATTAATATTAAGTTAAATTCGTTGCACTTAGAACAAATAAGATTGGATATTGTACTTTCAATATCTTCAGTGTACTTTGAATTTTATTGAACTCTCTTGACCATAATTCAGAATTGAATGAAATTTGAGTGGTTTTCCGGAATTTTTAAAATTGGATTTTTTGTGAATTTTCGTCAAATACACAAATAATTGAAACTGAATCAAGACACACGACTTTTCCGAAATTTCCTGCTACACACTACGATTAAATTGCTACCAGTTACAACCAATCGGAATAATTATAAATTTTTCTTTTTAATAAGCGGAAAATGTTTATATTTTACCGAAAATGTATATTTTAAACATTATAAATGGAATATGTTTTGTATTTTTTAAATATTGTTCTTTTTTAATAAATGTTATGTTTTGTTAAATTTGTTGATTTTAGTAAACGATTTTTTCCGCCTTTTTAAATACTATTTTTTTAGCAATTTGCTTTTACCACTTCAATAAAATCGGGTCTCATATATGCGTATCCAAAAAGAATGAAGCACACTCAAAGAGCTTCTGAAAGAGAGGATACATAGAGAAAGTAGAATCCTTCGTAACAGATTCCTTGCTCTCCCCAATGAAGGCCTTACTTCCAATGACATGCATGTATAAAAAGGATATGAATTGGGGTACAGAAACGCAGGTCTTCCTCATTTCAAAGAATAGCTGAAACATGCATTAGAGAAAGCTTCCATTTTCCACTGGGTCACTCCCCCGTGTTGCCGACTGTTTTTGGTCTGCGTATTTCGCATTGTTAAAGGTAATTTTGTTGTAAAGTTTAGACTAATTGAAGTTGGTCACTTCTTTTTAGGTGTCGAAGACTTTTTGTATGGAGTATGATTTTCGTTGTTGCGCTGGGGACCTTCCGTAGTCTTTTACGTTCCTCTTCTGGAAATAACGCGTTCTGGAAACTTTTCTTGCAACAACTTCAATGTAACGCCCGATGTCTGACACGTTGCGCCGTCTTGTTGGAATCACATGTTGTCCAGGTCCATGTCATCCAATTGAGGCATTGAATTGTTGGGTTATTTCTGCCGTCTTGAATAATAGTCAACAATACGTTAGATGATGCAGCATTATTCATTTCTGCATTCTAAATATTTTGTTTTTCAATCTCATAGAGCTTTTTACATTCTACTGCGAAGGGGTTGTTTTCTGTCATGAAAGCAATCAAAAGTTGTAACAAATCTTTGCCTTACTTAGTATTTTTCGTAATTTGTATTCTCTGGGATGCAGGGTCTTTCGGATCAAGTATGTATAATTGAGCATATTTTCGCTGTTCACCATGTGGGGATGCAATGTCCTTGTACAATGGTAGATGGTCCCATTTATTTGAAAACAGTAAGGACTGTAACCTGGTGCTTACGATGCAAATGCGAACTGTTTACAAATCTTGAAATCGAAGAAGTATTTTGAATGCTCGTGCTGAAATCTCATTCGTTGTTCAATTAATAGCACAGTGCAAATACGATCTAACCTTACTGCTCCTTTCGAGCAACACGTTGAAAACTTACCATTAGAAGGCCTCTCACCTAAAAAATGCTTTGCGCCAGAAAATTCGCAAATGCGGTTAAGGCTACCGAATGTTCCGATTTGTTTTTGTTGAAGTGTGGTGTTCTGACGGCGATTGCATAAACGCTGTATTTGAACGTTTCAGACTAGTTATGGTAATACTCAGCTTTGCGCCGTTCAGCCTCAGACTGTTCTGCCTCTGTTAATCGTCGTGAAGTCGTGTGATTTATGAACTCAAAAAGGGTCGCGTCAGTCTAAGAAAGCAATATTTTCAATGCCGAAATAATAAAACAACACATTATATTTATTTTATTCTTAAAGTTTGGTCTGTTTTTAAGAAAGTTAAAAAAAATAATTGTGTTAACTTCAGGAACGTACACGAGACGTAAAATATAAATAAATTTGTATATCTCTCGTCTGTGAGACTGGGTGTCTATTAGGATAATAACTGAGTGAGTGAGTCTATTAGGGATAATAACTGCTTTCTCTTTGGGCGTGGCAATCTACGCGATACATCGAAGCAATTTAAACCTGTTAAGACTATTTCTTTTTAGTAAGAGGCAGTTGGCGAATAAAAAGGCCTTTATCTTAGGAAAACATTCATTTCTGTAGAAGATGTAAGGAGGCACCTTGTGTCACATTTTGCTTCACAGACCCTGGATTTTTATAAGAGAGGTATTGAAAATTTGCAGGAAAAATGGCAAACTGTCCTTGATAATGATGGAGATTATATAATAGATTAAGAAATAAAAACTTGACTTACTACAAAGTTTGTTTTCGATTTCTAAATAATTACTTATGGGTACACCTAATACATCAACAGGATCGAACCTATTCGACAGGGTTCACTTGCCTTGCTTATACTATTATATAAATTCAGCCGCCTGAATTTAAAGTGCTATACTATTTATACAAATTCAGTCATCCACTTAAATCGTCGACTTACAACCATTGATTAAGCGTTGTGACGTTATCGACATTTCTCTTCTTATGCATATCGGCTCTTGAGTGATGCCATAGATTGCCCTTCACTTCAATCTCTATTCCTTTAAACTAACCTTCATAACCTGTGATCTGTTCCCTTCTTCCAATTTGGCTGCCATCGCACCAACTAGGTTCGCTTTGAATCCATACCTAGAATGCTACATAAGGCTTACCTTGCTCTTTCGACCCTCCAGAATGGCTTATGTCTGTATGTAACTTGATTACCCTCTTCAATCCGATCCCAATATCCTTGCCCCTCCATATGAGCTTACAGTTGTAAATTTCTGTGTACCATCTTATCTTACAGATTGAATATATTTAAATCTTGTTACTTTTCGTCACAAGCTCATTCTTAATCAGTTTTATCTAGTTTTAATTAGTAAGACCTTTTTGTAACTTGTAATACCGACTGTAAATATATAGATTTGGGTATATTCCAAACAACCCTAATAATATAATAACGCCTTGTCGCTACCTAGTTTTCAAATTCCCGCGGTTCACTGATTGCACTATACAACAAATTTCATACCTTATATTTTCACTGGATTTACAGTTTGCAATTATTATTTCTCACATAAAACTCAGTTAAGGTTATAAATAACATTACGTTAGGTTTCACAGTAAAAACTGTTTATTGATTTTTTAAAAACTGTACAAAATTAGCTAACAAAACTTTGTTTTTAATTAAAGAATTTATATTTTTTTGCATGATTGGCTTTTCGAACTATACAAGAAGTCGCCAAAGGAAAGTCTGTTGAATTTTCTTGGGTGTATGCCACTACATTGGTACGCCTAAAGACAATTTTTTATATTATCTATGTATAACATTTTGAACAACTCAATTAAGGCATCCACGCTTTCTCTTGATTTTTACTTATAGTTTTAATCTTAGGAGGGGGAAAAATTCTCCCGGAACTTTATGATTGGTACACCACATTTTTGCTGGAGTTATTTGCAGATCCTCCTTAAAACTGGTTCATAAGTTCACAAGTACCACTGGGAATATGGCCATTCAAGGCTTGGGTGAGGACCTTTAAGGTTCTATGAAGCATTTCAACCATCCCATTTGATTGGGGATGGTATGCGGTGGTTCTGTTCTTGTGTGGTCCGATAAATTTTGGTAGGGCTCCAAAGAGAGCTGACTCAGACTGAGTTCCTTAATTTGTGATTATGGTAATGGGTATTCCGTAGTGGGATATCCACTGTTCAAAAACCGCTGTGACTACTGTGTTTACGGAGATGTCCTTCAGTGGTACGACTACTGACCATTTCGAGAAGTGGTCTGTAATTGTTAGACAGTATTGCTATCCTCTAGCGTTAGGAAGAACTATAATGTCGATATGTATATGTGAAAATCTGGTGTCCGGAACATCAGTGTGGTTTGGAAGAATTCTGGTGTGACATGTTGACGTGATGTACTTCTGCCGCTAGGATAAGACAGATTGTGAATCAAACCAAATGATATCCTGGGTAGTGGTTTGAGCAAATATGGTCTGAGTCTTCTTAGTGAGATATTACAGAAAATTTCGACATGCTGTTCCGTGGTTAACTTGTACAGATTTAGAGAGATGGAGCTCTTGATCTGCCTTTAGTTCTTCGTCCTTCTGTTATTCTTGAATTTTGCTTGCAATGATTAGGTGCGCCATGTCAGCAGGCCCAATACAGGGAAGGTCATCCGCAATCGCACTGTCGTTCTCCTTCACGTAAACTATATTCGCTGTGAATTGAGAGACGTAATCCAGTTTTTTGATCTGTGTGCAGTTGATGCGCCGAATTTCTTGTATACGAATGTATGTGTTCATAACCGACCATAAGCGGTAGGATGTTGCGGTCATTCGGAAAGTGATGGAAAAATATCATGGATGCAAAGACAACGAGAAGTTCGCGGTCGTAGATGCATTATTATTTTTTAAGTGTCACTTAATATTTTCGAGAATAATCCTAGAAGTGTTCAGGTTTCACCGACGGGTTGTTCAAGTTCATAAGTAGAAAAATACAGATATGCAGTTTGTGATGGATGGGTTAGAAGGGTGATGGAAGAGAGACTTTCTGGCACGAGTGGACTGCTCTCCCTGCTTCTCTTGTTCAGATCATCTTTTATCATTATTTTTTCACTGCTTTAGGTATTCGTTGATTAAGTAGTTGCTGTGCTTTGGTTGCTTGTGAGATGCACCGTTTGTAGTAATCTATCTTGCCGAGGAAGCGTCGAAGTTTCTGTATTGTTTTAGGTTCTGGGAAGTCGAGAATTGTCTGAACCCTTTTGGTGATTGTAACGTAGCCTTGACTGTTTATGGTGTATCACAGGAAGTCCAATTCTGTTTGACCAAAATTGCATTTTGTGATACTTAATAATAGGAAGCAGTTTCTTAAAATTTCGGAAACATGTCTGAAGTGACGTTTATGCTCCTTCTTATCTTCAGATATTATCAAAATGTTATCCACGTAGACGAAGATGACGTTTAAGTTTCTGAAGACAGAGTCCGTATGCCTTTGAAATATTTGAGTGAGAAGGGGTGGGTATTGATCGTGCTTCGTTATAGCGTTTAGTCTCCTGCAGTCTCCGTAGAGTCGCCAGTCCTCTCCATCTTCTTTCGTATCAGATGAATTGGACTCGATAATGTACTGCTTGAAGATTTGATTATGCTAGACTCAAGATGTTGTAGCTCGGTCTTTGCAACAGCTGTTCTTTCTTCTGCGAGGTTGCACAATTTCTTCAACACTGGGGGACTATTTGTAACAATTCTACGCGAGCACTTTTGAATTTCTTGTGTTTGCTGTGGTTTCGTAATTTCAATGAATTCTTGCAGCAAGTCTGATTATGGCATCATTTTGTTGATTGTTGAGATGCTGTGTAATGAAGTGCTGAGAGTCCCCACTTTTGAAGTCAGTAACGTCCACGTCTACTAACCTAACTTTCGTAATGTCCACAGGCAGGTCATAATGCTTTAGAAAACCTTCACCAATGATACATAGCTGTCTGTTTATCTGCATCTACGAACGGCCAAGGAAATTTTCGTAAGTTTTAAGTCGAATATAAGACCGTTGAGCCGTATGTAGCAATTTTTGAGAAATTTTCACCAAACAATGTTAGCTGCGCGCTTTCGCCTATTGCGAAAGTTTTTTTCATGGTATTTGGTATTAATAAATACCATGTAGGCGAAACCGCTATTCTGGTTCAGCCAATAAGCCCCCCATTTCCATCTTTAGAAGAAAAGGAATTCTCGCCTCTGAAATTTACATCGTAAAGTTTGGCATACACAAGATTTTTCATGAACATTTAGCCGTGAAAAAGATTTGCCCGCGTTGGGTTCAGCATAATCTGACAATCGCTCAAAAAAAGGCTCATGTCGATTGGTGTGAAGAAATGTTCGTAAAATACAATCGTGGTGCATCAAAAGCCGTGTATAACATCTACGCAGGTGACGAATCTTGAATCTATGCGTATGAACCCGAAATAAAATAGTAGTCGACTGTATGGATTTTCCAAAATGAGGCATACCCAACAAAAGTTGGTAAGTTAACCTTTCGAATTCAAAGACTTAATATAATAAACTTATTTGTGGAATTAAAATAATTTCTTTAGTTTAGAGTTGCTATAGTTTCAGGAAAGTAATGGGAGAAAATAAAATGGTGAGCTAAACTAATTAGTTTTGTTTCTTAAATGTGTTTGGTTGGTGCATTGTACCTATGAAGATAACAAGAACAGCCTAAGAAATAATAATCGAGACCTAATGAATTTTATTATAGCCAATTCTGCTTTTACACGAGAGATTCGTTTTGTGTAAGGAAATATAAATAGATAAAAAACAAAAATAGATTTGGTTCCACACATAAGAAATCAGGATAATAAAAATTCATGTTGGAATCGTATCATTGTTTTTTAATTTGCGAAGATTTTTTTTAAATTTGGGTGATCGTATTAAATTAAACCAAATCGTGTAAAAAGAAAATACATTTTTTTCTAATTCCTGTTAAGTCAAGTAAATCGTGTAAAAATTGAAAAACCATTCGTGTTAAATCAAATTCGAAGATAAAAAATCCTATAAAATATAGTTGGGTGCTATTGCGTAGGCTCCTTAAACCCTTTTTTTAATATTCTGGGGCCAAAAATACCTGTCTTATTGTACTTCAAATCATCACTCATGAATTGTTAACTAGGGCTAAGATTCATATGAAGAGAATCAACAGTTTCCTAAAAAAAACCGATGATAAAATTGTATTTTCATTGTTCAGTGCTAAACGCATTTTCCAATGTGGCGATACTTGGATACTAAGACTTGAAATATTTTCTTAAACGATATCTACTGGCTTTACTCTAAGTACCGTTCCAAGGAGGACCATAATTTGTTAATCTAACCTGATGTTAATGAATGATTTTAATATTCCGTTAAGAGAATCTCCTAGCAGCGTATCTTCCGCGTTTATTTGAATAGTACAAGCGTTAAGTACAAATATTATCATCAGTACAGAAAGGAATTATCTTTGTTTTGCTAATTTAATGTAACATTACTGAAGAATGTGAAGAAGTAAGACAAGCAGCAATGCGAGCACATGCACGTGGCTAAATCAATTTCCTATTGTCATTCTTATATTGCCGTTATCAAATCAAACGTATATATAACAATTCATAAAGATCTATTATGATTGGCTCCCAAAGCTCCGCCCTTATGTAAAGCATCTCTGCGCAAGCGCGCATTCTTGTAGTAGGATATAGGGATGATATGCAATACTACTGCTGTGTCTGTGGCTCTGAAGTAACGTGCAATTATACGAGGGTTTATAATTTCATGCAATTTCCAATTGTTACCTTCTTGCATGTGTGCATAAACAGATTATTTATTTATTAATGCCTTCCTTGTCAAACATGTCCTTATACATTCACATCTTGCTATCCTGTATGAAACAAAAAGTTGCATAACGCGACGAAGCTTTCATTATTGCTTTTATAGCTAAGTGTGGAAATTTCTTAGTGGGGATTCGTGTTATGCAAAACCTCGAAATTTGAATAGCACTTTTTAAAGTTCCAGATGTCAGTTCATGTTTATGCAGGACGCAATTTACATCTCGTGCCGCAAGAAGTAGGAGATTTTGAAAGTTCACGCGGAATGATTTTCGCGCCTATTTTGGTGTAACAATAAATCGTGCACATAGTGTTAATTGATAATGTTTGTTAATGAATAAAGTGTTAAATGTCACGAAATGGCGGGACCATTTCTATCACCTCTACCAGGAGATCTGCTGACCGAATATATGTTTGGCAGAAGAAGGCAAAGAAGAAATCGGACTACATTTACTCCACAACAACTGCAGGAATTAGAAGCATTATTTCAGAAAACGCATTATCCAGATGTTTTTCTACGAGAAGAAGTAGCTTTAAGGATTAGTTTAAGCGAAGCTCGAGTGCAGGTATATAAAATCATATAATTTTATTTTTATTAAAAGCATAAAATTCAGTAACAGTAACAGTAAAAATTCGACAATCGTGTATTTTTACAAGGCTTTGCAAGATTTGTTAACATAAAATTGAAAAAAGGAACAGTGGATTATTAAAATTTAACCTTTGTTTAACAATTCATTACGGCTGCACCGGTTCCTGTCAAAACTAATAAAATTGTTGTTAAACTCTTAATCTTTATTCAGACTAAAACGTTGTTTGTCTATTTTTACTCACATAAACATAAATTACAGGATATGACGCACGTTGATTAGTGAATTCCTACAGTTCTTAAATAGTACTTAATACTGGAAATATCTTTTAAATTTTTTGTGTTTTTTAAAGAAATATAGTGATTTCATAAGCAGCAAGTGATTTCAAATAGCAGGCTAAATATTTTTCATAAAATATTCATAACGAAGTAACTAATAACAATCGAACCCACAGTGCACCATTCTGTTATTCCTAATACTGCCCTTTTAAATTGAATAAAATTGGTAACTCCAATTAAGAATTAATTCGGCCTTACATTTTAAACTAAACTTTCTCCATTTGTAGATCTGAGCATGCAGTTCTATAATATTAAAATCCCTTTGGCAGGGGATACCAAATTAACATGATTAAAATTCGATTAACGATAAACACTTTAAATCGAAATATCAATAGACAATACCATATTAAGACAGTTTTTTCTCGTTCGTAACTTTGTGAAAGAACTTCAAGTTAGGTAGCAGCAGATTCACTTCATTTACATGTTCGCTTTAAGGTATTAAACTTACATTACTAATAAAAAAGTATAATATTCAGATATTATTTTTAAATATATAAAAAAAGTTGAACTTATAAAATAATCTATATAAAAATAACACAAAAAAATCCAACGGCTGAACAATTTTTAAATATCCCTTCACACAAAAATTCAGATCTATGCAGAAATGAATTAAGTCTGTATTAACAATTAGACAAGGAAATCTAATTTTTTAATAGTACCCGTTTGTGTATGGAGATTTTATAATGTGACAACGTGCAAGCATTGTTAATTGTTATCTACTAAAAATGTCTTAACGAGAAGTTTATTGGAGGTCGCCACTCAAAAGACAAATCATATTCAACTATGATATGTCCACAAATTCTGGACAATACTTTCCCAAAATTCTAAAATCTTAGACTTTCAAAAGTACTCGCCTTGATAATAGTAATCTGCGCATAGAATAACTAATATAGTCTAATTAATCTTACTTTTAATTAAGGGAAATTACCTTTGAGAGAATTTTCAGTTCCCAATTCAATCCAGTGATCTTTAAGAGTTGTAAGGGACTAGTAAGAAAATTGTGATTCTCGGAATGAGAAAAGAATTATAAGATATATAACGATATATGTACATATATATCATATACGAAAATTAGTTCAAAGGCGTTTGCTTTCATAATGCAGTCCTTCTAATGTCGTTAAAACCTTTCTTTGTATAAATCAGAGACCAATATGATTATCACAAGTATTTGTAAAATTATAGGATTAATGAGAGTGCTACTCATTCATTAGATACTTCAGTACATAATATTCTGATATACATAGTTCAATTTTGAATTATTTTCTCTCATTGATTGTGAAAATCCAATCAAATAAAACTTATCCTTGTGGACGCTAGCGGTCTTTGTCGAATTAATTGAAGAAAGGAGTACAATTGGTCACAGTTGGAAGCCGTAAGTTGTAAAAATCAGTGGTAAATCTATATAAGAATTTCAGAAAGAAAGTCTGCAGGAACTAGTCTGCAATTCTTAAATACGAGAAAGGTATCATATTGGATTAATATAATAAAGTCTAACTTTAAAAAGAGAAGTTATGCCTATACTTGGATTGATGATATCAGGTTCGTTTTAGCATAGTATTGATAATAACCTGGCTATTGTGCAAATCTAGATATCTTCACTATACTTATTCCGGTCATGATTTGTAGACTCCACATAAATATGGGATATAATACAGTTTTCCACGGATCGAAATAACAGTCCAACTTTGGGCCATCATTTCGCTTAAGTTTGTATTTGGCCAGAATTGGCTTATTGCTCTAAAATGTCAGTGGTCAAAAACTTTGTATAATTATATTTTCTATTCATTTATTAATAAATTTTCTGTTCATGTAAGCCATCCTTGATTTTTTGTTCTCCTCCCTGGGGGAATCTATTCATATTTACACTGATATACTACGAGTTTCATCGTAGCTGCACAAATATGGCAAGTAAAAAAACTACGAGAGACAAGAACATTTATTCGTCAGTCACCCAAATTCGCGCAAACTTATCTTTTGATAGGGGTAAGGACGTAATAGTATGTAATTATATTTGTTTTTTATAATAGGTAAGTTCTAAAGGTTGGAAATGAACGCGGGTAAATATTGAAATTCTTGCGTAGATATAGTACCGGTTGTTTAATATGGCGTTGTAATCCTATCCTTCGCCCGAGCGACGTTTGGTGATTTGAGAAATAGCAATAAGTAATAGCAATACCTGCTCCGTAATAATTAATACTGCTGTGTTTTTAAAAATCGCTCTCCCTGCTTCTGCTTTGTGAATATAATTCCGTACTTAGTTGGTAGATTGTGTTTCAGTGGCTTGATTCAAGTTGAAACAAGTGTAATAGTATTATCCCTTGGCTTTGAATCGTGCAAGATATGCTTTGTATAGATCGAAAGCAATCTGACATTGGAAAAATGGAAAATGTTTGCAGATATTGTAAAACTTTGAAATGGAGTGGAGAATCCAATGCGTTGCTCTACTGGTAAAGTTCGTTTAAATCCAGAACTAGAACTCCTGAAATCGTTATTAAATGGTAGCTATTCACTCTATAGAAATTTTCTTTAGGCTACAAGAGATTATAACTAGTCATTTTAATTTACGTCTTTTGGTGCAAACCAAGTTGTAGAAGTTTAAAGTATAACGGCAACTGCATCGTTGCATAGGGTCTTTATCACATGTCAATAATGAAACGTTAAAATGCTTCCAAATTAATTTTATAATAGACTATATACATATGTATAACAAGCTCAAATAAGAATGAGCCATATACTAAATTCAGATATATGTTACATAATCAGAGGATAACAAATAATGGTGCTCGAAGTGAATCGTTACGTACTAAATTGTAGAACGGGTTCTTATACATTTTAAGATATTTAATAACCTTACTTTTTCCTCTTTATATATTGGAGGTACAAATGAGTTTTGAGGGTTATTTTGTAACTTTGAAGCTTCATTCATAGAAATTGGTACAATGTATGTTATTCAAAGTATTGCCCATCGCTTTCTACTACCTTAGACCATCTTTCAGGCAGCATACGGATACCGCGTTGAAAAAATTCCTCGTCTTTTGAGGCGATGCAAGAATAGACCCAATTTTTGGCTTCTTCGTAAAAAGTGAAGTGTTGCTCGGTCAGGCCATGAGTCATCGACCGGAACAAGTGGTAGTCGGAAGGAGCAATGCCTGGTGAATACGGCGGATGGGGTAGGACATCCCATTTTAGCGCCTCCAAAGTTTCCTTGACGACTTTCGCAACATGTGGCCGAGCGTTGTCGTGCTGAAAGATCACTTTGTCATGTCTTTTGGCATATTGGGGGCGTTTGAGCTTCTATGCTCGGATCAGTTGCATCAACTGTTGTTGGTAAAGTTCGCCGGTGATGGTTTCGTTAGGCTGGAGTAGCTCATAGTAAATCACTCCGAGTTGATCCCACCAGATGCACAGCATTAGTTTCTTGCCATGAATATTCGGTTTGGCCGTTGAAGTTGATGCATGGCCGGGCTTACCCCACGATTTTCTGCGCTTTGGATTGTTGTAGTGGATCCAATTTTAACCCCCGTCACGATTCGATGCAAAAAGCCCTTCCGATTTTGTCTTTGGAGCAGTTGTTCGCACGTGGAAAAACGACGTTTGACGTCTCTTGGTTTGAGTTCATACGGAACTCAATTTCCTCGTTTTTGCACTAAACCCATGGCCTTGAGACGGTTTGAAATTGCTTGTTGAATCGCTCCCAAGGTTTCAGCGAGCTCCTCTTGAGCTTGTCATGAATCTTGGTCCAATAACGCCTCCAACTCAGCGTCTTTAAACTTTAAACTTTTTTTTCACTGGTGTCAAAATCGCCGAAACTAGTACTCACATGTTTTTATTGACGGAGCATGTTCCCCATATGCTTCACACAGCAATCGATGTCCATCAGCTGCACTTTTCTTCAAAAAGCAGCGCTTCCCGCAAATTGTGTTTTGTTAGCTCAAAGGTTGACATGGTTAGAGCACAAAGAAAGTTTGTTGTTAGTTTGTTGTCACTTTAGCGACGTGACACATATTGATTTTTAGAGGAAAATGATGACACTTTAATATGAATATAGTTAGAAGATGGTCCGATGCGATTTAATACTAGTTATGACATCTTTTGTGAATCCCTCAAAACGTATTTGTATACCTAATAAAATCTAGATTCAATTTAACTCGAAAGTAACCGGAAATTCCTTCCAGTGTATTTATTGAATTTATATCGAATGGGCAGTCATTATCTTCAAAAGCAATTTTAAGATATTTATCTTCCAGATTTATTTTTGCTGTAACTAGTTAGCTGTCAAAAAATGGCCATATTTCGTGTTAGGATGCGTATACTCGTCTTGCATGAACAGTAGTGACCATTGGGTGTTTAAATTGAAATTTTGGTGAAAACTAAAATATGGTCGTTAACCTCAAGAGGTTTGGAACATATTGAGGCCATAGCAAAATAAAAAGAACAAATATAAAATATATATATTATATTTATGTATTATGAAAAAACTGTATATAGTATGATTTTATTTTTTGTAAATGTATTATTTCTTTTTTTCGTAGTCATCACTGAAGCTATTACGGGTTCATACATTGTTTTAGCCTGTGCAATAAACGGCACGCCAGATAATGAAAAGTTCAAAGACCCACAAAATCAGCTACGATACTGAAGGCAGTCCTCTATCGCGATATTTGGCCGCACTAATGTGGTCAAACAGATGTGTCCCGATATTGGGATATTTGTTTTTTTAGGTACACCAGATTTTCTCCTTCACTTGGAAAATTATATCTAAAGGGGCCCTCCTAACTTGAGTCCGCAACGCATGCCTCGTGTGCGGGGTTCACGTTGCACATTTTTGTTTACATTTTATCATCTGGTAAGAGATGCACTTACATAAAAGTCGGACTGCAATATTGCGACCTACGCGCGATAATTGCAGCAGTGTGCCCACTTTGTAATTTCATATTCTAACATATTCTAACAACCACAACTTACTCTGTGTTGGACGAGTATACTCGGTTTCGCTGAAGTTGTGCGACGCACAATAGCTACACATTTTTCGGAGAGGTCGTAACAGTTAACTGGTTAAAGGGTACTAAGAAATGTTGACCCATAATTCCGTCATAATTTCTACCATTTAAATCGATAACTTTACAAGTTACCAAGGCATTCGAATTCCATTGGCATTGAAGTGATAATTTTCCTTATAATTTTATTTATAGTTGAATAATACACAAGTTTACTTGCATTTCTTCAGAAAATTTAATTAGAAGACTTTATTTTGTAGTACTTGTATGTAGCTGATCCTGTATCGGTGAATCTTTTGATCTTTTGTGTTCCTAGCTGAATGAATATTACTGAGAGGATCGTTTTGAAAATTTAGGGCTCGTTTTTGATTTAAATTATCGATTTCTTGGATTGCGATATTGCAAAGGATACTTTTTGTTTGTTTACTCTCCATCTTTCGATTTAGATCGAAAATACGATGTCCCTTAAAAGAGCATGCACTCTCCAATATAGATTTTTAGAGAATTTTATTAGAGTCGTGTCTTAACCCCTTTCTTTTCAAAACTTCAGTGGTAATAATCGGTTAATGGATTATTACAACAGTTGGTTTCCAACCAGTTACTATTACTTAATCTGTTATTCTTCTCACTGTATTAATGTATTTAGCTATTACAATTTTTCTTTTAATTTCTTTAATTTCGTTAATTTAATTACTGATATTTTACCTATATGCTATTTCGAGATTGTCTTAAGATTCAACTTACATTTTTTAAACAATTGTGGTTTTCTAAGAATGCAGGCGACGGCGAATTTCAGTTTCTCACAAAAGTCACGTTCTGGTAATGTCGGCATACGACGCTTTCCGTAACTTGATAATTTTGTTTTGACCGTTTATATGGGAAATTGGAATTGTTTCCAATTTCCTCATAGTTTCCGACTATTTCTTGAAAACGAAATCTTTTTGTGACTCTTTGAGTTAGTTGTGATGTAGTTCACCGCACGCAAGGAAACGTTATACATTTGGTACAAAAAATGTAAGTAATGAAACATGTTATTAATTTTTCGAAATATTAAAATATAAAATTTATCTTATTACTTGTCCAAATAGTAATCAAAACAATGTTTTAAATTATTCAGTATATAACATTTATGAGCTCTATTTAACGCACGCTTAATAAATATTAAAAAAATGCTTTAAAAATATGTAATTGTTGTTTATTGTTTCATTATTATTAATCTTTCCACTTATTTACCCACTCAAGTACTTAAATTACACAAATAAAATACTTTAACTTATACAAATTGCAATTAGTTAGTCAGTCAGAACATTCGGATTTCAGCACAATTGATTAAGACAAACCTAACTTTTACTTGGCATGTGTTAAATAAAAATTGCTTAAACGTTTTTAATTTTATTACTCGAAATTTTTAATTTTATCTTAATTTCACAAACGAATATTTCAATATCCGGAACTGGACAAATTTTTTGGCGATAATCATAATTAAAACCAATTTAATTACACGTGGGAAAATAAGGTGTGGGGGCAATGGGTATGGAAAATGCAGTTCAAGTTTCTAACAAAGTCAAGTTTACAATGGTAGAATTATTATTGGTATATGTATGCAAAATATTTGTAAGTAAATTCGTTATTTTCTATGGCTTATTGAAAGAATCGCAAGCCGTTAACAATAAGAAAGCTAATTCAGTATTTTAATTCCCTACTATGTTTAGTTTGAAAATGCAAAAAGTGGAAACGAATATCTAATTTAAAAAAGCAGCATTCATTCATACTTCGATTGTGCGGGAATAGGAATCACCCGTACTTATGCATTTGTTTACTTTTATTTTAATTGCTAGTCCGCGCATAGTAGACTTTTAATCACTTTGTTTGTCGATTCCGTTCGCAAATGTTTGCTTTTAGTATTTATTCTTTTCAAATAATTTAACTAAAAGTTATTAAAACGTAACAAATTTTGTGCTGTAATTTAAAAAAAAACGAATAATTAGCGATTATAGAAGTGGTATAAAACAAAGAGACATAAGTGAAAAGTACAAAATAAACAAATCGTCTGCGTGTAGAATTATGAGTGGTTTTAAAGAGGCTGAAGATATTCAAAATATTTTTAAAGGAGGCAGACCAAGGACAACGACAGAGGTTGAGGATAGGAAAATTCAAAAGTTCATCAAATCTCAGCCTTTAGTTCGACAGATCAAAAATAAATTGAACCTGGATGTGGGTTGTGGCGGACATACAGAGCGCCCCGAGGCATTAAATTTCGTACAGCCACCAACTATATCGATATTTCGATATATATAAGATGATCGTAACAGCCGAAAAGGTTATTACTCTCCGAAAGGAACCGCAGAGCTCGAGTTGCTTTTGCTAGAGCTCAATCAGAATGGCCATTGGAAAGGTGGAGAACTGTGTTTTTTCGGGTGAGTGTAAATTTAATTTGATGGGATCAAATGGAGAACAATGAGTAAGAAGACCGAAGAACACGAAACCAAATCCACGATACACTGTGAGGGCTGTGAAATACGGAGGTGGGAACTTCATAATTTGAGAGTCATGAAATCTCTAGGCTAGTTAGTGATATAACGAAATCACCACAAAGACGAAAATATACGGTAAAACTACTTGACGATTGTCATTTGATTGATTATTAGATTAATAAAAATTAACAAGATTTACATTGAAAATTCTGATTTATGTAAAGTTTCTTTTTATTTCTAAGAAATACGACCAAATAAACCCTCATTTGATCCTAACACGATTGTTTTCGTTCTAGTTTTAAACCAAATATTACAAGTAAACCATATCTACATAATCCCATTAAACTTACTTAGGGATATAATGAAAATACGATAATCACTTTGTAATTTCAGAAATTATTAAGTTCACTCCGTAAGATCGCATAAAGAAAATGCTTATACGCCTTATTCCGAGTTTTCGCAAAGCCCCCAACGATTTCACTAAAGTACGGCTTACTGAGTCTTACGGCGACATATACATAAGTAACATATGTCAAGCAGGTGCATTTCAATCAATGCAATTATTTTCTGTCGATTGCTGTTACTAATTTCAACTAAAAACAGGTACACCCTGCATGAAGTGCAGTGCGATTTATGAATTAAGACTCTTAATCTCCTATTTTCGGAGAATTATGAGATGTTAAAATGAATCATAGCCCTTTTCGTTATATCCACATTCAGCTGTTCTTTGAACACTTGTAAACGGATTACATGTTGGATACCATTTGGAAGGTCATAGTGCCCTCTTTCGAACAAGTGCTCAGCTGCAATGTTTTTGAAAGGACTTGCGAGAATTTAAGTGCACACGACGAAGCATTTTCAAAGGCATTTTTGAGGCTGTTGATCAGGACACCTAAAGGAATCGATTGGCATATTGTTTTATACTTTTGAAATGATTGTAATAGTTGAAATTGTTGAAACGATTGGAGTAGTATACATGATTGAAGTGGTTGAAACGATTGGAATAGTTGAAATGATTGGATCTCGTATAACGCGCAATATAACAAAATGCGGGAATTTCCCGTTTACTTTAGTCGAGTGATGGAGTTCTTCATCACTACCGATTTCTTCTATTTGGTAATCGATTTGTTTTTTGTTACGTTTACTCTAGTCTACGTACGAAAAGTGTTGCCGGGTTTGGTTTAACTAATTATAACTAATGAATTTGTTAAAATATTCTTATTTCCTTTTTGGATTTATATGAATTAAATAATTTTGTTTACATATATCAGTAATATTTATTTTTTCTACCTACCGCAAGCGCAGGATCCCTGAATTAAGCGAAATAAATAAATAGTTCAAGAGTTACTTTACAATTGTAAATAATCATTTTTGTTCAACAGAAATTCAGTAATAGGCAACGAACTCATTAGACCTTAAAATCTCCTGTCTATTCTTTTTGAACATTGGTGAAATATTTAATACAAATTGATACATTAATAAACTGGTGACATCAAGTATTTGATACTAATACTCAAATTGTTCAATACCTGGGACATTAAAATGAACATTGAAAAGAGCCGAATGGCTAAAAATATTTTCATAAAAAAAGCAAACATGTAAAACTTAATTAATTATTATTAAGTTAAATATGTTGGACTTATCTTCCATAATAGGCTTCGAATTAACCATCACGTTCAGTTCGTCATCAAAAACCTATCAAAATCAATAAACGACAGTAATTATTTGTTTTGTCAAAACATTTACAATAAAACCAGTCACTCCAGTCATGAGCTCCTTAATTGAACGAAGTGAGAATTTATCTAGAAAAATGTAAATGTAGGTTGTCAAAAAAAAACATATCTATCATTGTATAGTATTACTGCTTCTTTCCGATTACCAAACGGAAAGTTCATCCACCTATTCGAACCAGAATCACAAACGGACTTCGCTCTTTTGGAATGATACTAAATACGAATAACTATTTGTAACTTTTATTAGATCTAATATAAGGTAAAGCTGCCTGAAAGCTAATTAGCGGTACAATCACTTTTCTTACAAATATAGAATCTTTTTAATTTCGTGAAAATAAATATGTTAAAGTTTTTCAGACAAAAGACTTTATTTCTTTCTAATGTCTTCACGATGAAATATCGCGAAAATATTAGAAAGAAATAAAATATTAATAAATACTTTTAACAGTAGTCTGGAAAATATTGAACAGTCCAGGTTTTTTTTCACCCTTAGTAAACAAAAAAGTAATAAATATGCAAGATGGACACCCGTTTTATCAGTACAGGAAATCAGAACGCATTGTTAACACATCTAAAACGCATTCTACGTCAAATACGTCGATTACCACCATTAATTCTTCATAAATCCTGCAGACCTTCTCCAAAAGTTGAACTTTGTTGAGAAGAACAAGCCTTTTTCGTTTGGATAAAAGAGAATCCTTCTATGCTATAAAAATCTCTATTGGCCGACGGTTTTAATGGAAAAATACGTTATGCGAATTCGAAATTGGACAAACAGTGCATATTTAATTTTATACGGAATTAAATGAATCAAAATTGAATTAAATAAAAAAATAATAAGCGATCAGAGGATCGCATAGAGATGCAATTGCAATGTTTTTAAAAAAATCCCGATGTTAATTGAGATATCCTGTTCAAGGATATTTGCTGATATTAGGCAGAACGTCAGACCTTGTTTCCGTCAGCAAAATGACTTTCTTTGGCTTGTGCGCGTCTGAGCTCTTGTTCATATTAAGTTTCATTTAATTTTCCCAACTATTCGCATTCTGTGAGTTTGGACCGAAAGATGACTGACGTCGGGTAACATTAGAAGAGCAACTTTTTAAATTAAATAATTAGATTACACTATACCTACTATTATAAGGCACAACGCCAAACTTTAAAAATTGCGGTGACCAACAATCAATCGACAGTAGCCAATTATGAGTTGCTTTGAGAAGGGTCAGTTCCCCAAAAAGTCTACATATTTTGGACCCTAATAATAAATTAAGGAATGAAGAAGCCCTATTATAACAATATTTTTTAATATTTATATCATAACAGAAATGGTTAATAATAAAAATCAATAAAACGCGACACCAATTTAAGTATGCTAAATTTACTTATATTTTTAAACGTTGCTTTCCCTCCAGCTATAGAGCTTTTTCTTTGGTGAATTATAAACAGTTTTTGAAAATCAATGCTCTATTCAATGCTCTATTCAATAGTTTATTTAGTTAAACAAAAATTGGTTTAATTCTTCAATTAGCTTTTAATTTACCTCAAAATATATAGTTAGATAAACTTGTTACTGGAAAATTAAATAATTTAATAGTCGTTTATATGAATTTGCTTAACAAATCCTTAATTTCGCTTCAAGGTTTGGTTTCAAAATAGACGTGCAAAATGGAGAAAACAGGCGCGACTACAGCTTTTACAAGATGCTTGGAGAATGAGATGCTTAAGTTTAGGCTCACCACCAATAATCGTAGGAGGTAAAATATATTATATTTTTACTTTCAGTTCTAAAAATATTTTGCAGGTAGAGGAGTATCTCAGAATGATTCTACGAATCCTCAAATAGCGCCTGAAAATCTGTCTGATTCAGAAAAGTCAATACCAAATGAAGATGTCTCAAATCAGTTCACAATGATGCATCCAGCATTTCTAAGCCAAAATAAAGCTGTAGAAAACATCCCTAAGGATCTCCCTGATAAATCAGAGAAAACGTATACAGAACTCAAAATGTACAAAAATACAACAGAGAATATAAACTTAACAAGAAATTCTGAGAACTACGAGGAAAGAAAATTACATCAAGTTGAATCCGACGGTTCTGATTCCGAAGAAATTGACTTGACCTCGGGTTCATGCATTGATTTTTCTAATAACCAAAGTATAAAGTAATTATTGCTTATAGTGAACGGTTAATTTGATTTCAGTTTAATGTATACTTTTCCTTTTATTTAGGTATCTGATTATCTTGATAATTTTTTTTCGAATTTTACGGTTACTTTGCATCAATTTCAATAACTATTAGGTTTTCTAAATATACGACAAAGTTAAAAAATTGTGTATAATTATTTATTTAATGAATTAATAAATATACAAGAGATTGAGCGTTTAAATTAACCTTTTCCTCTCCTTTACAACTAAATCGAGTTAACTAATAGTACTGGCAAACATGATGCGCACGTGAATAAATTAATTAGCAAATTGTAAAAAATATATGAGATAATTTTCGGGAGTCACTTTTAAAGCAATTCGAAATAAAGAATTGATTTTGCAATTTTAGGCTCATATCCAACTCTAGATATTTCCTGTTACTGAAACTCAAATGTTATAGCTGGATAAGTGTACGATCACATAAATTGTGTCGTACAAAAATCCTATGAACATAACTTGACTACTGCAAATTGTTCAAGATATTTTGCCTAATTAGCAAGTTTATATCTTGACTTGGATTGATAAGTAATTTTTACGCAGTACGGAGTCAATAATAGGTACGAAAGACATCAATGAAAGTAAAATTATAAAGTTTGCGTTAGCCTACAGGAATTATATTTTTAAATTAACATAGCTCCAGCTGATTGCCAAAACTTTACGGTTGATTTCGAAAAACGTCTTCGGAAAATAATTTACAACCATTTGGTAAATAGGAAATAATAAATAAAAAGTTCATCAAAAAAACGTATATTTTCTATTACATAAAAATTACACTGTTTAAGAAAAGTTGTATTCAAATTATTTCTTCTAAATTATAAAATAGTTACGAGATTTTTATTTAAAAGGTAACAAAAGAAAACTGATCTAGTTTGACTGGTACAATGATTTCGTTATTACTCTTGAACACAATTATTTTAATGGGGTGCTACAATTGGCCCTTTATAAGAAATGTGAACATATATCCTGATTCAAACGACGTCATTTGAAATGCAATATTATAAATTCTAAAATATTTAATGAACTCTTTAACATTCTCGTTGTCCTGTTAACAGAGAGTTAAGAGGTTTTAAGGACGGCTGAATGACGTCTAATTTACTTTGCGCTGCTGAGCCCCATCGGTTTCATTTTTAAATTTAACAATAAAACTAAGTTTATATCAACTTTGTTAGTAGTAGTACCCCATCTCCCCTCCCAGCCGTATTATGGGTGCAGTCGATATCATGATTGGCAACATTAACCTAGACGACGAAACATTGTTCTGGGTAATTTACCTACTTTCCCGTCGAGAAGTCAGTTAATACGACAATTCCCTTCATGCCGAGTTACACGGGCTCGTCATCAACTTAGCGTTGGCCACCCAGCCCGCTCTCAAAATGCAGTAATAAACCTAGTAATATTTCGTTCCGCTCCATTACAGTCTCCAATATTATGAGACGTTTGGGAAAACTCAAGAGGGCGTGCTCTGAACGAGTGCGATCGTATCGCACACCATACACGCGTGGTTCCCATCGTACCTGTGCGAATGTACAATGCACTGCAATGTACAAGGGAATAAAAAGTTTCAAACAGTTAACTTCTGTTAGTGAACAAAAATTAAATAACGGTGCTTGTTGTAAATTTTAATAGTATCGAAACACTCTTAGCAACACAATTCCTTGAAAATCTTGACTTTTGGGGTGTTTATTGAGCACGATTACGTAAATCGCTCAACGGTACCTTGGCGTTCGCGAGCAACCCAAGCGGAATATTGTATGCATCCGTGGTCACTTGTAATTGCTTGAAGTGCAGGGCTATGGGAATCGTTCGTAGGTACATACAACGTCGGGTTGTAACCCGATCACGCAGCATGTGCGGCTGAGCTGTTTATTGTAAGAATGTTTTAGTGGGACTTTAGTACGTTTGTTTATGCCATGATGTGATCGTCAGGTTTTCGTCCATGTCGTTCGGGGTTAGGAACTATTGTGGGTGGTTATAATTACGGGATAACCGAAACCGAGTGAGACCCAGGTTACGAGGTAACCTATTTATGAAAGCATTTAGTTTCTGTTTAATAATTAACGTGGGACGATGATCTGCGCGTTAGTTTGAGGGGTTCCCTCTGAATGGGTGTACCACATCCGAACTATAATAGTGGATTATACCAAGCGACTTGCGCATCTAGATTGCTCGTCAAAAAGGAGGACATATTCACTTATATTGCTTGGCAGGAGAGCGAGCGTAGCTTTAAGACCTGGACGGGCGAAATATGCGCTATGCGCCACAGAGGTAGGTTTACATCAATTTATATTCTATGATGGCTAAAGAGAAGAGAAAAAGGAAACAAAAAGATGGGAAAAATGATGAATAAAAGTTGTAAAAAAAAGTATTAGTGTTTTTTATAAGGATTTTTGTTATTTTATTTCCCACTCTTTCCATTTTCGCAGTTTTGTGTCAGCAGTAGATTCGCACCAACGATGAATTTCCTACATTTTATTATTATTATTATTATTATTAGTGATTAACCGAATGTTTTTGTTTGGCAAAAAACGTTTTCTGAATTCTTTAATAGTATTTATTACTATTTTTTAATAATTATTATATATAAATAAACACAAATTTATTGCTTAATCTTAATTTCTCACATTTGTTTTCTTTCTAGAAAAGTTACAATCTAAAAACTAATTTTGTTACACTTAAATTATACACATTAATTTTCATTACATCAATTCTAAGATTTTTTTTTTGCGTAAAATCACGATTATTTACACTATTTCAACTGACTTCTTGCGAGATAGAATTAGGCTTCGCGCCATTGGCAAAGGGGGGCACTATCTCCGTAGCTCGTGGTAGTGCATAGGCTGGAATGGAATTTTCCTCTTCTGTGGGAGTCTCTACCGTGTGAGCAAAGAAATGGGATTTTATTAAGTGTATTAAGTGTAGGTTTGGTATTTGTGAGTAATTTGTATCACCATTTTGTTTCCGAGGAGGTCAATGTGTACCCGTGTTGCATGGCACACCAATATAAGACAATTCTGTGCTTGTGCATGAGGTGTGTATATTGCAGATTTCAGAGGTGGGTATAAGAAACCCCGCATTTAAAACATGCGGTCCATTGTACATACTTCAGAAGATGATCTGTAAACTTGTTTAATCTGGTTTGCTTCATAAACCGTTAGTCGTTTGGTTCATCTAATAAAGTTTATCGTCTTGGACAGCGTAATGGTTCCCAGCTCGTCATTGGTTAATATGTTTTACGCAAAGACATCTGTACGTTCGCGAGAGAAATGGGGCCATTCACACAAGAAGTGTATGACTATCTCTTCCTTAATTTCGCATGCACACAGTGGTGATTGCACCATACGCATCTTAAAAAGGTGCCTGTTGAGTCTGCAATGTCCTGTTAGAATGGTGACTGCTAGACTAATTTCACCCCTTTTACAGTTAATCAACTTACTTATTTTGAGGTTTGTCTGTTTGAGGGACGTTTTTGTTTGTTTGAAGTTTGCCCTATTTAACCATTTTATGTTGTGCCTCCCCTCTGTCCATTTGTTAACTATTTTAGTTATGAACGATGAAATTAATAGGCACTCTAAAGCTTATAGTGCAACCGTACGTTTGTAACTCCATTTAGCGGGAACTTAACCTGGCTGTTCGATCTGGTATACTCGTCCATTATCATTCCAGTTTCCTTATCAAAAATCTTGTTAGCGTTTTGACTCTTCTCTACTTATCCGGTACGTATTCGAAGGCCAAAACAGCTTTGTAAAGCCTGACTAGTGATTCGCTTATTAGAATCCTAGCCTCTTGTAGTATGACTGGGAAAGTCCCATTCTTCGGTTTGACCAACTTGATCTTTTTTTTATACTGGTTCTGCAGAGAACTCCAGCATTCCCATACCGAGTCAGTTTTAAGATGTTTGGCGCTGTTGAATTGTTGTCGTGCTTTTTACCTCAGCAGATTAAGATCTTTGTTCCACCATGAGCTTCTTTTGAGCCTTTTCGGCACTTTTCGAGGACATGATGTCTTATAACTATGTAAAGGGTACTCTTATCCAGTGATTCGACCATGATGTCGATATTTTATATAATCCCAAGCTTAAGGATCGCGGTGTCTGAGTCCAGTACTATCTTGAAACGTGTCCAGTTAGGTTTCCTTAGGTTTTTGTAGCAAGATTAATGTGGTCAGAAGTAAATATGTCATTAGTAACCTCCCAGTTTATAATCTGCTCCGTCAGATCGACAGAGCATAACGTGATATCTATCGTTTCATGTTCACTGGAGGTAAGAGAAGTCGGTGCATAACTGTTTTTTAGGGTAGTCAGCTCTGTATTCATGATGAACTTTAGTAAGTTTGATTCTCTTTCGTATTTCGTGTTCGTATTTCCCCAGCAGATGTGGTGGCAGTTGGAATTGCACCCAATAACTATTATATACTATAAGTCCTTTCGCTGTGCTGTACTGAAGAATCCGCCTGTCCTTCGTTACATCATTTAGTTGCAGAGTGGTCAGGATGGCCACCTGATCTCCGCTAGAGTGATCATGCAAAGTTGCATGTCCAAATGCAAGCTCTGGAGCTATTTGGATATGTAGCATACAAAACTCTACTTTTAGTCTGGATACACCCTCTGTACAAGAAGGATTTTTGCTTGTGGTTCAAATTAAAATACTTCAGGTTTCAAAGTTCACAAATTTATTGTTACAATTATTGAACTGCTACCTTCGAGATCTGGAGTGCAAGTGCCATCTGTACTCTCGGATGCTACCCGATCTCGCTCATTCTCAACAGTTATGGCTTTGTACATTTGGTTTGGCTAAATATATTAAAGTGTTGCCGTTTTAACAATTCAAAATATATAGTTACACTTTTAATAGTTGTAAGTCAATACAGAGAATCCAACGATGATTAACATTTACGAATATTTTATATGTTGTAATTTCTAACACCCTCGAACCTAGCTTTTGTGCATCCAAGGTTCTTAATGAGTGATATTTTTGTATGTCCCACAGCAAATTTTCCGCATAACTCAGTAGAAGCTGATTTGTTCTGTTGCAAGTTGATTTGTAAAATATTGAGTCAGACAGCAGTCATGTTCGTATTGCGAATCCATCTATATACATAACGAATTCATACATTTGTATAAAATTCATACGTTCGTATAAAATCTTGTGTATGCTTGTCTTACTAACGACTAGGAATGCCGCAATCTCACGGTATGTCACATGGCGATCTTGCAGTATCAGTTCACGCACAGCAACGATGTTTCCTGGCACAACAACGATTTTGGACTACCTTCTTTAAATTCGCCCGTGAGCGAACGGCGGTCACAATTGAATTCACTAAACCAGTGATATACAGTGGTTTTAGACAGTGCTGTTGATGAATTGTTGCTGAGATAATCTACGTCGAAAGTCGCAGTAAATCATCGCACTATAATTCTCACGAGTTACATAATTGCATTTTTCATAATTTTCAAGTCACTGCAGACAACACAAATAGCGTCCGTATGACAAAACTATCTGAGTACGAATACCGTCAACAATGTCAAACTTTACGATGTGTATCTCAGATGGCGCCTAGCAATACCATTTTTGCCAATTCCGGATATATAAATAGCAACCTTCGTAATCAACGACCACGCATAATTTTAATATTCATGAATATTTTAGTAATAATTATTTCACATTTTCTGTGTCTATTTTACATGCGACAAGAAAGAGCTGAATTTTCTTCGGTAGTTTTAGTGTTTGAAACTGCAATAGTTAATTTGAGTGCAAGCAAGTGTTAGACACTGGGGCTTGAAAACGCGAGTTATAACTCATGCAAATATATAAATAATGAGTATAATATTATCATTAAAATTTATAACAGACTTTTATACACACTTTGTCGGAATTAAAAATGTCCTTCTGTCTAGACATAGGCGTGGATTTCATATTTTATGATAAAAGGAATTAAAACAGCTTTAGACATTTTGTAATTTTATTTATAAAAATAAAAAATATTGTTTGCGAAATTTCTTTGCAAACAATGTTTGATGTTTTTCCTTCTGTAGCTAAAATATATACACTATAAGGTTAGTGACACAAGAACAAGCGACATACAGTTGACCGTGTGAGAAACACGAGAAGAACGTGTCGATCCTTAGGTCGACACCAGCTACCAATCCAATTATTCAAAATAAGTGGTATACGTGACATAAACACCGGTTCCTCTGCGCTATATCCCGTGAGAATTTCTGTTTCACTAAAATGTATGCAATATCCATTGATTTCTATTCGTTTAATAAATGAATATCTTTAATATCTTAACCCTGATAAGGAATATTGCTATAATTCTAATTGCAGACAATGAGAAAAACTCTGAGGTATAGAACGGCAAAGTTTTATTAAAATCTGTCTAGAAGTTTTTGCGTGATGCGCGCACAGACCCGATCATAGTTATCAATGTATATCCGCCATATTGAATTTATGAGGACGCAACATTCCGTATGATCATCTCCGAGTTTCCTCTCTGCCAGATTTGATCAAAATCGATTCAGTAGTTTAGCCGTGAAGCGGCAACGCAGTAAGGATTATCGACTTATTACAACTCGACGCGGAAATAAATAAATACTCAATTTATAAATGCTTAAATATACTATAAATACCTAAATTATATCTTTTGTCTACATTTAGTAAAATTCTCATTAGATAAAATTATGGCAGTTTTGGTCATAATTTAGTATCATTTAGGGGAAAACAATAAAGCATTTAACAATTTTGCATAATTTTATGATCCTGTAATATTAATAATATATATAATCACAAAAAATTTAAAGAATTAAATTTATATTATCTCCGTAATGAAAAACAAAAGAGACAGATGTACGCATAAATTCATATATCCATATCTGTTCGTAACCGCATAAGCAAATTCGTAAATATCGAAATAACTCTCAGCTGACATAATATAAAATAATTTACTTCTCTACATAGCTCTGTGGTTACTTTACTTGAAAGATTGCACCCAAATTGAAAAAAATTATTATTTTGACAGTAGCAAGACCCAAAGTCTTTCTTGTGTAGCTCTGAAATCTTTAATATGTTAATGAACTGTGCATAAAGTGGAATAAAAATCCCTCTAAGCTTTTTTTTATAAACCTGTTCTACTCTGGCCTTTGAATTCTGATCACGAATTGCAAATTATTGCTAAATGCTCGTTCAATTTTTGAACACACACTTAATGCTTTCAATAGTTAAGAAACTAACGAAACAACAAGATGAGGATAAATTACACTACATTTCATGACATATTTGTCGAGTCAATTAAGTTTTTATCTAACCGCTTCTTTTACTTCCTCTGGATAAACGAATCATAGGGTACTGCCTTCAGTTTATCGACAGCCACTTGACGTGGTAGAGTTCGTCCGTGTAGTGTGTTTCTTTTTTCATTATTTTTCTTAACTTATTAATTCATTTGGTGTGTTTTGAATTCTTCATTCGGTCCATTTATAAAGCTAAAAATATTTGAACTTACTTCCTGTTAATAAAGTGGAAAAATGAGGCTTAACAGATGAATAATTCCTTATTTAGAAGTTATACAAATTATTTAGGTAATCAAATAACATTTCCATTTTCGTGAAACAGTAAAAATAATCTTTTGATTTTATTTTCTTTGTCTTATAGTTTTAAAGTTCAATCTTTAGATTTCTTATACATTAATAAAATTTGATCATTGTCAATAATTTTTCAATCTTTACGGCTATTAACAAATCAAAAGCTGTTAATTTTATTTTATGTTAAATATTATTATAAAATTCATTACATAAAAAATAGCCAACAATGAAAACAAAATATCATTTATAGAAGTTAGTATTTATTTTTCAGCCAACATTTATTAACGCTAAGTAATTGAAAATATTAAACTGCAAGAAAAGTGTTGTACATTATAAATTTAATTTTGTGCGTAAGTAGCTTTTGAGCGTTTTTTGCACAAAACGGGGGGATATATTTGCGTATTTAAAATCTGCGATAACATCACACTGAAAAATTTTCATTAATTTCGCCAATTATCGATGATCCAATAATATGAAGCTGGGAAACTAGACATGGAAATTCATTATTTCAATTTGATTGGTCCCATTTTGGGAAAAAAAAATGCAAATTGAATATCAATTGAATTCGTGTGCAGAAAAATTCCCTTGTTACATCCACTATATCCATTTAATGTACGTGCTTATGAATTATAAAATCACTAAAAAATAACAAAACTTTTCTAATTGACCTTCTAATTGACACTTAATAGCTTGTGCAAGGATTAAAATTTTGGGTAGCAGTAGTTTAATTTACTTAGAAATCCCTATAATTTCCAGTGTGCGAGACTGCTCAGAAACTGTGCTAAGAATTTATTAGTGTATGCAATTTAGAAATCCTTGTACTTGAAATCAAGAAAGACTGTAATATTCAGAGAATACTGAAGAAAAATTATAGTACCTTTGAAAAATATCCGCAATATATTTTTTTCTGAAACATCTTACAATCAAAAGGTAGAGATTTTGATCACTTTCTTTAAAATATTTCATATGCTGAATGTTGCTTTCTTCAGAAGTATCATGTATCGAAGTATATCGTTTGAAAACTTGGAAACTGTGAGGGATTGAAATCCTTCCATGGCTTAACTGAGGATTCATATTCCGAATCTCTATATTAATATTAATGGGATCGCCTTACACATATGAAGTAAGTAGTAGAATGGTAAAGAAGTATTAGAGAAAACCGTACTTAGTAACAAAAGTAAAATAGAAATATATCAGATGGTAAAAAGTACTAATAAAAATATAAATTCAATCAAATGCATTTCATCACACAAAATACACCCACAAATACATCAACTACATCCTATGTTTGAAAAAATCGATTAAGTTGAGAAACTCGATTAGAACATTTTAAGGGAAATTTATTTTTCATTGATTTCCATTTGATGAAATCGATTATCATTTAGTAATTGTTGCAACTAGTAACTGAAGTTTTGATTTAGTTAAGTGTTTAACACTTGGTTGTGTGTTGTATGTTCTTCTTTGCTTTCTTCATCGTCTTTATACGATATATACCATGGTATATGTACTATTTCAGTGATAGCAATTTCTTTGCATCCGCGTATACACTCGTATTTGTGATATTGGATATTGTGCCTATTTATTGAGATAGAAAACGGAGAGAAGGTATTTTACAGATTGAATATTTGTAAGCCGATTACGACATGTTGGGTATCCTCTTTCGAACCGTGATCCTGCGATGTCCTTGAAAGGACTTAAAAGCTTATACGTGCACTCAATACGCTTGCATGACGAAACATTTCCAAAGTAATTTTAGGGGGTAAGGATTAATTTCAGAGGGGTATGGAACAAAAGTTTGATCAGAGCACTTCAAAGAATCCAGTGGCATATTCTACTTATTTATCAAAGACTCTGTATAAATATTTACACCAGGAAAATACATTGTAGGAAAATTGTATGATGTTTGTCCCAGAAAGTTAGATATTGGAAATTCGTTTTTTACGAAGTGGAGTCGTATGTATACATAAGTTAAATTCCTAATTGTTTAGAAATTTAAAAAAAAAAAAAACAAATTTTTATTTTTGGAATTTATGCTCCGTTTATTGTCGAATCAAAACTTAAACTAAATTATATTAGCTGCACTTATTTATAAGGTAGGTTTGTTAGAGTTTAAAACTTGTCGTTATCAATGGTCATTTTTTCAGGTACGCCGAAAGGAAAAAGTAACACGCATATAGGCTCTATTATACTTTCAATAGCTTTATTTGAGCGTATTTCGAAAACTGATCTATTACTGCTAGTATGAATTTTTTCTCAGTAGAACAAATACATTATATGTAAAAGTTCACCTGGATATTGAGGAATTGGTGTTTTCTTTAATTCAGGTTTATTTGGATATCTATCATACTTTTGTAATTATAAATTATTTATCTTGGAATTCATTTTATCGAAGTAATATTTTTCTATAACCTGAATATTTTTTCGCGTGCATTACGATGAGATCTTCTGTGTATCTTTAGTATTTCTTCTTCTTGTCTTTCGGAATTAATGAGATTATCGACTTGAGTCTGCCCGAAGCGGATTTTGTAATTTTTGAAATGACTGGGGTATATTTCCTGAATTTTGCCCACTACTCTTTCGGAAGTCCGTAGCCTGTTAATTGCGCTTGGGTTAAGATATGCTTTGAAAATGGAAATTAATTCGTTTTTGAAATACTCCGGCTGTATATGTCGGAGGTCTAGAAAAGCCGTCGTATGTACACGTCGATGAGTTATTTTGATGCTCCTCAAAATGCAGTCTGTTTGACAAGAGCGTGTACATCGAAACTTTTTCTTGGAAATCGTTAAAGGGGTGGTTCGAATATGAGCAGGTATCGGGACCCTTTTCTTGAGATGCTTTGTATAGAGACCCTAGGATGTCGTTCGATCTTTGTCACAGAAGGATGTATTTCGTTCTGAGTGCCGCGTACGCATCACTTTACGAAGCCGTGTTTTTGTGTTTGCGTTCAAAAGGATCGAAAATATCATACAGAGCGGCTGGTAAATACATGGAGAAGTCAAAGATTTTTGTTAGTAAGTGGGTGAAACGCTATTCTGAAGTAAAAAGTGTCGACGATCTGCCAGATCGTGGCTCCACGGAAAAAACGACGAAAAAGGAGGACAGGATGATTTTACAGTTATTCGAGAAGAATTCTCGCCTATCATTACGTGGTGGGCAAGCAGTTTTGCGTAAAAAGGGTGTAAATGTGTCAGGTGATACTATAAGAAGACGTTTACTGACTCATGAAGTGAAATTTCGTAGCACAATAAGGAAACCACTACTATTGAAAAGAAGGAAAATTTGGACCGCAATTGGACAACGTAATTTTTTCGGACAAAGTTTCTTTTTGGGCATTAGATTTATTCAGTAGACACTTTTACAGTGAAGGCAGCGACTTCGTTCCGGAGAGTTCGCCAAAAAAAAAAATTCAACCATCAACTAAAACGACCCAAATGACTTAGTAAGAGATGTTAATCTGTCAAAAACTGCATCTGATTTACTGATTTCCCAATTAAGAAGAGAAATTTGCTAACAAGGTACACAAAAATCGCACCGAACCAGTGAAAAGTATTTCCTTCTTTTTTTTCTAAAGAGTATGATTTAATGTTTTGCAGTGATGTTTGGGGTTTAGTGAAAAAGTACAATTCTAATAATCATTGGTGTCCATTTATAGACTCTGAAGCGTAGCTTAAATGTATCAGGATATTTGCTTCATGGAAGAACGCAGGGACACTGGAATATTCAACAGTCGGCTATCAGACGACGTATTGTTGGAATCTTAAGAAAATTACTCAAAACATTACTACGAGTAATTTCAAAAAAGTATAAGAACATTTTTTAGCAAATATATCGTGCTTTTCGGTTCAATTATTGGATTTTTAAAAAAATTGATTTTTGATATAGACAACCAAGATTGAATGTGTTCATGTCACGAAAGAAACTTGATTTCACAAAAAATTCATTCCTATATTCCCTCCAGAGGTTAAAATTATAATTTTATTGTAAATAAAACGATATATTTTTTTAAAACCTGTATGTTTTTGTGGAAAGTAACGCTGTTCAATAATTATTACAAAAAACCGGAAAGAAAGTGCAATAAAAAATTTTGCTTGTTGTTATATGTTTATAAGATAAAATGTCTTTCAATTTCCTATAGTTATCAATTGCTCAGCACTTTATCACGACGAGTATAAGTGTGTAATTAAATGGAAACTAAATACATGGCTTATACAGTACTTTGATACACATATGTTTTCCCGTTCGTATCGGGTTCCTTACCAGAGTTACTAGATAAACCCTTGATATCTCTGAGAGTTTATGCTTCCTATTTGTATTTTCGCTTCTCAAAAGGAACACTGGTATTGCTTCAGGCCTACCTTTCCGAAGAAGTCCAGGCGTCGATTCCGTATATTCAGTCTGCCACAAAGCTATCCTCCAGTCCCCACACGTTTTAGGGGTTATTTGTATTTTATCAAAACAATAAAATTTCGATAGAATAAAGTTTACTTACTACTCAACAGACGTTTCTCAATATTAATTTCAATAATTCAAATTTCAAATTTTCATGAGGTATGAGTCGTTATTTCTTCGGTTTTTTAACCGTTTTGTTTTGAAGATGGACAAAGATTTCACACGCGATAAATTTTTTTAAATACTCTCGTTTCGAAAATAAATCTTATCTGCCGACTATACTACAAGAGTAGATGCCGTTGTCAATGTAATTATAACAATTACTAGATTTAAAGTTTGCATTTATCCTCAATGATTTATGTTGGTCTTAATATTTATGCACCATAACTGGTTGCAGCATGTTAAATTAATCAATCATAAACACAGAATTTCTATTATTTTCAGATTACATTATAGACAAAACTGGAAAAAACGCTACAGTATCAAAATGCGCTGCAGTCCTTTACTTTTGCTTATTTTCACATTAGTAGTATCCGAAGATATGTAAGTAAATTTCTTAACATACTGAAGATTTATATATTATATAGTTAATCTTCATAAAATTTTCAATTAAGTCACAAGTGGAGCTGTATTGATTCAAAATGCCTCAAAATTTATGAAAATGTTGACGATAACCCCGCGGTCTTTGAAACACAAAACATATGTAGGCTATCTTGTGGACCATATGGATCATTATGGCCCCAACCCACAGGAGAAACATCACTGGCACATGAACGGATTTATTTTGATCCAAGAACAATACGGTAAATTTCAGTCCAATAGAAGTATATCTGGTATCGAAAATTTTTAAATAAATTATTTTTTGGCTTTTCTAATTTCATTTTTAGTTTCAATTTGGTTCTCCGTCGTAACGCAACAGCTCAATATTTAACCGAAATGAACCGCATATTTATGAAGAATGTATTAAAAGAATGTCCAAAGAACTGCACGATGTCAGAAGGAACAGAAGTCTTAATAAAAATAACTGTGAATTCAACTAATACTAAACTTAATTGGAGTACAAATGAAGCTTACAATCTCACAACTCGAAATATTGGTAATAAAATTAGAACATTTTTTAATTTTATTCTTTAAGCCAAAAACGTCTAGTATTTTGAAGGCATTAAATTTTTATTTTACTAACTTCAGTGATATCATGTATTGATCTACTTTACTAACTTACTACTACTAACTACTTATATAATTAAATAGAGCTTTGTTTGATAGTAACAATATCTATAACATATTACAATAACATTGTGAATTTAAACATAAGAAATTTAATTTTTATAATAATATATCATTAACATAAAGTTACAAATACCATCATTATCACTATTCTTAACCTTTTGCACTCGGGGATTATTATCACATTTTCTTCTACCAACTCGATAATGATAAATATAATTTATTATGACAAATTTAGGATAACTTTTCAGTTGAAAAAAAAAAACAGTGTCTGCATTTCGAGTTGCCGGAATAAAACTTCATGCCAACCGTGCTGGCATTCCGTGTGCAAAGGGTTAAGACTCAAGACCCTAGACGGATTTTCAAAATGTGCTATGCAAAAATTAATGCGGCATATTAAAATATTATATTGTAAAGGAGTTTGTTTTGATAAGCAGAATTCAAATTGGCGTGCCAAGGATAACAGCTTCAGAATAATTTTCTTGTACGAGAATAATTTCAATAACATTATGTCAGGCTTTCCAAGATAATTCGAACTCGTCAAAGTACTTCGAGAGATAAATTGGACATGCCTTTTGAAAACCAACAGTCATTTAAATATTTAAAACTTGAATGCAACAAAATACATCATTAAATTTTTGGCCGATGTAAGCTTTATATTTTACCATATAAAAGAGAAGAAACTATTTACTGTGCAAAATGCACAAATGTTCTTTGAAATTCGTGGCTTTAATTTTCCCTTTTCTAAAACTTTATTATTTTCTATTGTAAAAAATTTGTACATTAATATCTAACCGGGCTATTTTAATTTATATAATTACAAACCTTTTAGGCTCTGCCTTAATAATTGATATAAAAGCTGGAACTGTTTATGGAGCTCGACATGGTCTAGAAACGTTGAGTCAATTAATAACCGGAAATGTAAGGTAAGAGAAATGTACGTTATTTAAAAAAAAATCATGAGGTGTTCAATTTAAAGACTGAGTTTTGTAACTAAACTTCAAAAAGCACTTCTCGCATTAATTTCCCTAAGTGGTTTAATCTGAACACACAAATCAATAAACTACTAAACTTGACAAATACGAAGAGTCTAAACATTCATCGGAAACTAAACGTTAGTTAGCATATTAGCTTTAACATAACTTACTATTCCAAGAAAAACCCTACTAGTGGTTAAATTTCATGTATTAGTTTTATAATTTATGTTTTTTTTTTTGGATAGCCTGAAAGTTATATAATTTGTACGTACCTAAAATAATGTATCTATTGATTTTTTCAAATTTTAACTGCTGTTTCAACTCTTATTTCTTGTCATATGGAAATCAAATATTACAAATGAGATATTACTAAAAAGTGGACTTACTGATTCTTGTATTCAACAGTCAACAATGAAAATCTTACGGGATGGGGCATTTACGTTTCCGAATTCGCAACATGCCTAAGAAATCTTACGGAAATCATTTATCGCTTCATCGATAGCAAAAAATGTAATAGTAGGAAAAATATATAAATATATGAAATTTTGTATTTATTGCCGTTCTGGTAAACTGGACTCCAATAGCGCGCAACGCGCCATTTAAGGATGTGATTGGCTCGCTCTGCAATTCCATTTTGTTGCGAGGTGTACGGAACAAATAATTGATTGATATTAATTTATATACACGTCAAACACTTCATGGAATATTTATTAAATCTTGCGTCAAGTTATCTCTCGACTATACACCTTTTTCAAGTCTGTGAAATTCAAATGTTCAAACATTTGATGACACTTTTGAAGATGATTTTTATATTAGACCGAATAATGAAATATATTGTCACAATTTCTAACAATATACAACTTATCACGCTTGTGAGCTTTAAATACTGTTGAATCAAAAGTATCTACTATTTTCCCGAAAAATAACTGCATGATTAATTTCCACGTCGTATTTTAACTGTGGCACAAACATTGCATTTCTGAGTACCACTCTATCGTCACTACAGTCTGCTTTTAGTAATATCAAAAGTACACACATATCATCCGCACACACTGATCATTTCAGTTCCTGCTCCTTCAAGCATCGAGTGATTCCTATTGTTCCATTCGATAAACTTATTGCTGCTGTTGGACATATGGGCGCTGGCTCCACTATCCAGACACCACATGGCCGAGTCTACTCTTTGCTCTGGGGTACTTAGCGAAAGCATTGCAACCTCCTTCTATCCATTTCTTTCCCCGTTCTTGCATTCGTACGCTTTGTGTCTTTTTTTGTTATATGCGAAATAAATACTATCGAATTTGTTTTTTATTGCTTTTAGTCGTTATTTCTAACATCTCTTTTTCCATTATCTTCAGGGTTTCTGGTTATCCCTATAAGACATTGCAGTAAAAAACACTTCGCATGTGTAACTTCCATCTTTCATAATTTGCATCACCAAGTTTCTGCATTTTAACTGCTCCAAGTTTTTCCATTTTTATTTCCATGCTGCTTATGAAACTACCAAAAATTTTCGGCCCGTATTACTTTCAGCCAATTAAATAATAATTATAAGCGCAGCACATCGTTTCTCAAATGCTTTTATTATTCTCTTAAATATAAGGCGCAGTACTTCTGGCCCTGTACCCATAACCTGTTAAATAAAACTCTACACTCCGTGTTTATTAGAAGAAGATTACGAGTAAACTAATCATCTATATCAATCATCGTGGTATAGAATTCAACAAAAGGGAACTGTACACTCTACTGCTATCTGAGGGAAGGAAACAGATATATATCAATACAAAATACAATTTATTGCTAATATTTGGTTAGGAATCTATTTTTTTAAACGGCTTCACATCTTCTAGGCATAGACATAATTAAATTCCTGCATTGCTCAACTTGTAGAGTTCAATTTTTTCCTCAGAAGCGTTATACTGTTCATCTGAAATTTTATAGTTTTTTGCGTCAAATTTGCCTTCAACGTCCATCCATAAATTTTCTGTGCAGTTTTGATCCGGACAGCATGACCGTCAAGTACATAAATTGTGTGATGCTGAAAAGAAAAATTTTTTAATTGCATTTAAAGGTAAAAGTGAAGAGTACAAATATTGCTAGCAATCAGCTGACTTCAATCAAATATCCAACTACGAACGTCTGAGTTGCAAATTATCAGAAATTTAGCAACACATTCTCAGCTATGCTGTAGTTATTACCAATATTTCCTCGAATATGGTGTAAGTATGTGCAAGCAGCCAATGAAGATTAAGGAATATGATCGCGAATGATACTACATATGTAGCACCTGCCAGTCATTAAATTCAAATATCAAAACATTATAGGATTTTATGACAAATCGTTTAAGATTTTTTTTAAAAATTAATGAAAGCGTAAGCAGTTTCGAAAATTTTAATGTAGTTTGGGTACTCCACACCCACCCCTGCGCATACTGACGTCACATTTGAACTTCATTTCTTGCATTTATTGTAAAATAAAAAATTTAGATTTTTTCTAATTAAAAGAGCATTATAAGTAGAGAATTTGTTTAACTCTACTTCCCATCAATGCGATCTAACAAAATATGTAAACAAATCGCGGTTGTGCCTATTGGGCCCAATGAAGCGTTGAATGAGTGCTTCATCTGTAAGAAGACTCGAGTACGCTGTTCTCTACCTGTGGCATCATCTCTAGTGAATCGTTCAATTTTTAGCCAGCCACAGAATTTTAGTCGATTGGTGATACGTTGGTTGCTATTTATTCATCCGGAACTAGCAAAGATCGTCTTGCTAGGCGCCATCTGACATACACACCGTAAAGCTCGACATTGTTGGCGGTATTCGTACTTAAAACGTTTTGTCATACGGACGCTATTTGTGTTGTTTACAGTGACTTGAAAATTTCGTCTCAGTTAAAAAATAGATTTAACTCGTGAGAATTTTCGTACGATGATTTACTACGACTTTCGACGTGGATTATCTCAACAACAGTGCATCGATCAACTCACTTCGACTTTTCACAATGAAGCACCATCTGAATATCTCTCAAAAAAAGGCTCATGTCGATTGGTGTGAAGAAATGTTCGAAAAATACAATCGTGATGCGTCAAAAGCAGTGTATAACATCTACGCAGATGACGAATCTTGGATCTATGCGTATGAGCGCGGAAGTAAATAGCAGTCGACTGTAAGGGTTTTCCAAGATAAACCAAACTAAAAAAAAATGGTCACCCTTAATATTCAAAAAAAAAAAAAATGATTCAAACGTATGTACCGTAGTGTATCGATCATCGCGGAGAATATTTTTAATATCAATAAAGACATGATTTAATGATAAATATTAGTTTTTATATATATTTCCGGATGTATAAATAGAATGGCATGCAGTCTTACCAAAATGAGAAAAGTCAAACTAATATTTTTATTATTAATTTTTCGGTGTTTTCTATTAGCAAAGGGTTACGCATATCTACTCTAATATATCCTTTTATTAATTAATACTTATAAGCATTTACTTATGTTTATATATACGACCCAGCAAATGCAAAATTATAAGAATCAAATCTTTTTCTATGAAGTAGACATAAAATTTATGTAATGATGAAAACTGTTTCCACACTTTTCTTTTTATAACACTTTCAACTACTGTTCTACTGCTGCTACTAGAGTTCAAATATACAATGCCGGCTTCCAAAAACACTAGTTTAAATTAATAAGAAAAAATTTATAGTACTTCAAATCTTTAACCATTGCAACATTGGACAATACTAATTCCTCAATTATAGTATCATGCCGTTTATGTTGCAGGTAAATGGAAATATTATTAGCAGAAATTTAAAATTTAAGCCTATCATATGACAACATTATTGTTTTTATCTTATCTTGTTATAGAAAGAAACTAACAAAATTTTATTTTATTTGTATATAAGGAACGGATTGGTCATGGTAGCCTCTGCAAAAATACATGATAGGCCTATTTACAAACACCGCGGACTTTTATTGGATACAGCTAGGAATTACATCCCCACTAGAAATATCAAAATGACTCTAGACGCCATGGCATCGTCGAAAATGAATGTTTTTCATTGGCATGCAACAGACTCCCATAGTTTTCCACTGGAAATATCTCGAGTTCCAGAACTTCAAAAGTACGTTTTAAAGCAAAATTACCGTGAATTGAAAATGAATTCTCACTACCATAAATTACTTAGGTATGGCGCTTATTCTCCAGAGCTGGTATACTCCCGAGAAGATATGCGAAATATTGTAAAATATGCTAAAATTAGAGGAATTCAAGTAATTATTGAAATTGATGGTCCTTCCCATGCTGGAAATGGATGGCAATGGGGAACTTCAGTTGGTCTAGGCAATCTTGCAGTGTGTGTAAACAAACAACCTTGGCGAAAGTATTGCATTCAGCCCCCATGTGGCCAACTAAATCCAATTAATGACAACCTATACTCCGTACTTCAAAATGTCTATGCAGAAATTAACGAGATTACACCTTCCGAGCAGACAATTCATATGGGAGGAGATGAGGTAATTACAGTGAAATAAATTACTACACATAATTTTGGCACGTTGTGCACCGAGGAGCTGTACCCCAAGATTCGTATACAAGACATATTTTCTATTGCATGCCATTTGGCTCTGATAAGAGCACGATTAGCGCAATCTGGATTGGAAGTGAAGGGTCTTAGCTGTGAACTGAACCCTAATCTTAACAATAAAATGGAACTCCTATTTATTAGGCATAATTTGCCTGGTTTTTGAGCAACGAGCACTTGCTCGTTGTAAAATTGGACCGCTGCTTTTGAGGGGCAGAGGTCTGAACGAGATTGTTCAAAAGTGGCGCCTTCAGGTAACAGTTTGTTAATTGTTTGTATTCCCTACTCTTTTTGTATTACTAGTATTTAAAAGTAAATAGTAAGAAAAAGTAGATTTGGTAGATGTGGCTGCCAAAGTAAGATCACGATCACTCGTAAGTATCCATGTGGTAAAAAAAGAAAATGCTGTTAATAATAATTACTTGGGATACGTGGCAAGTTTTCATATTTTCTACCGGTAGTAGTATTAAGAAAATAAGAAAATCTGCCATAATTATAAGTCGGTCGAAAATATTTTCCATTTACAGAGAAAATTGATACGATACCATACCTATGTATATGTGTAATAATTTACACTTATTATTTATTTGCTTAACTTATTTATTACATTGTGCTAAACTAAATTTAAAGAATTCAGACGCTCAAAAGGTAAGATAGGATTTTGAAAAGAAAGAATTCAACAAAAATATGGTTACAATTAAAAATTTATCTTTATATGTAGTTTGAGGTATTATAGAAGAACGTTTCATTCATTGTTAAACATTTCAAAGCAGATTTTACATATTGCAATAGGCTTAGAAATAAGACTAACAGAAACTCAAAATGAAGTTCCATCAGAAGCATAACAATCTACTACGAAAATTGCAATAGCTCATAACGAATATTGTCAAAACCAGATTTTACATGGAGGGAACAGGTTGAAGAAAGTTTAGAGATAGAGTGGAATACTTTATCGAATATACATAATGAAGAATTTCTGAAAAGATTTCGTTTATGTGAAAACAGTTTTTCTTTTGCCTTAAACTTCAATATTGTGACTGAAGAAAAACAAGAACTGGAAAGTTATTATATATATACATATTTTATTATATATCTCTTCCTTTTCACTTTGTTTTTCTGGTTCAAACCTTTTCAGTACAAGATGACTTGATTTAAAATAATGATTTAATGTAAAGTGCACTAACTCGTAGAATAATTCTAGTAATTCTTTTTTTAAATTATTTTTCAATATATTTTCTATTAACCTGAATCACATTTTTCTAAAAGTGATTTCATATCCTTAAAAATCGTTTTTCTTCAAATGCTAATGTATAGCACCTTTAACTCACAGTCTTGAAGTCTTCTTCATAGTAGGTCCTTTATGAATTGGATAATAAAAAAAAGATACTTGGAGTAAGGTCAGAACTCTAAAGGTGGATGATTAATTTGTATGAGTCCAGATATGGAAAAAAATAAGAAAAGTCTAATAAATTGAATAACTGCTTGATATTAAAATTTTTTTGCAATTTCACAATTTCTTCTGATATGCAGTTTTTAATTCACTGTTACAATATTACTACTAATCGAATCGGCATGACAACTGGCTTGTATACTTTCAAGGCAAACAGACACTTAAAGCAATACAGCGAATTTTCCTTTGCAGGTTTTCATTGATTGCTGGAATTCAACGCAGGAAATCATTGATTATTTTCGAGAACGGAAGCTAGATTTGAGTACAGAAAATTACATGATGCTGTGGGCTAACTTTCATAGAAAAATTTATGAAATTTGGCAAAATATTCGCACTAATTCAAGTGAAAGTAAAATATACACCATCCATCCTGTTATAATTTGGTCAAGCCACTTAACTGATCCTAATGTAATCGAACATTATTTGCCAAAGGAAAACTATATCATTCAAACCTGGGTAGAATCCACTTCACCTCTTATAAGCAATTTATTAAGCAAAGGATATCGCGTAATTTCTTCGACAAAAGACGCTTGGTATCTAGATCACGGTTTTTGGGGAAAAACCGAGTATTACAATTGGCAGCGCGTATACCAAAACCGATTACCAAGAGATTCAGGTATATTAGGAGGTGAAGCTTGTATGTGGGGTGAATATGTTGATGAATATTCTTTAGGTTTGTAACTTTTATTTTAAATATAAGATTCTAATACTTAATTTACAGATTCTAAAATTTGGCCTCGGGCTGGAGCTGTCGCTGAAAGGCTATGGGCTGATCCATCTACTCATGCATATGCAGCAGAAAGTCGATTTAATCGATACAGAGATAGACTTATATCTAGAGGATTAAAACCATCAGCTATTATTCCGAAATGGTGTATATTAAATGAAGGTCAATGTAATTAATGGAAGCAATATTATATGACGTTAAAATAAGACATTCTAATTCAATATTTACTATGAATATATTTTACAACTTATTTTATATACTATTAGATTAATAGTTACAAATCTCAGATCCCAAGATCCCCAAAACAAAATTTAAACAGATAACCTGTTGGCAAACTCCTAAATTCCTAAATAATCTCCTTATTCACCTTCCCATAAAATTGCCGAGCATCCTATTTCAAGAAAACTTTCGCAAGCATATCCATTCTAATGCATGTAATGCAACGATTACCCGAAATCTGCAGACTCGCTGTCAGAAGTAAAAGATTTTTCAATGGGCCAACCAATCAAGGAAAACTAATAGTCCGACAGTCTTGAGATTCGAGGCCTCCGGTAAAGTAATGAAGCTCAAAGTCTTAATCCCAGTAAGTTTTAGAGGAAATGTTGTCAGTTCTTGTGTATTACGTTGTTAGTTGTAGAATAAAGCCATCTAAAATTAAGTGATATGTGTTTTTTATGGACCAAGGATTTAAAACCTGTAACGGGTGCGGTGGATTGACGCCAAAACTTTAAATTAATAACCATAAATTTCAAAAAAGAAGAAACGAGAAAAGAAAAGTATTATTAATGCTAATTTGTGTTGTTTAGTGTATATGAACCTCGAGAGCCAAAAAAAGGGAAAAAATCTCAAGAATTCGTTACTAACTGTATTATGAGAAGTGTAACGTTAGGCTTCTTAACATCTTAATCAACGTGTTAACATCTTTTCAACAACTTAATTTTTATCACCAAGAAGGAAGGAAGGAAGAAGACAGGATCCAATTTTCACCAGCAACCTCAACCTAATCTCTAACAATTAAGGACCGCAATTGTTGATGGTGAAACTGCTGTTAAACCATGGGAAACTAAGGACTTGTGTGATTCATCCAATTTCTACCAAACATCTGAAAGTCGTTTTTACACTTATTATTCATACTTTCATATCACGGCGATTATAAGGAATTGTAAAATTGTGTAGATCTAGTAGACCGAAATTACCCAGTAGATACGACGAACTTCTTAAATGCTTTTGTCAGACATTATAAAATTAAAATTAAAATATCTTGCCCGGAAAATAATAGAAATAAAACGTGTTAATAGGTGAAAAGGTATTAAAGAAATTCTTAATAATAATTCCGACGATAGATTAACTGCAACTCAAATCTTTAATGAGCTCAGAGGACTTCCATTTAAAACTAACGTAAATGACTTTTACAATGATATGAAGGCCATTTTATGTAGGCCAAATATAAAATCGAAAACAGAATACGCGCATGATAATGCTATAACCTCACAATCCTAATATTAATGTTTCCAGTGCTTCACACGTTTTTAAATCCAAATTAACCAAACCAGTAAACCATAATAGTTTTTCGAAACTCCTCAACTTTAGAGGAAGTCGTACAAATATTGGACGAAGCAGGATATGCATTCGTAGGTTGTAACAGAAAACTTTAACATGAAGAAAGAAATTATAATAACAATAATAATGCTTACAATTGAAACACAACGTAATAATGCATGATATCAGTACAACATTTGCTCTAACTCAAACTCGGAAACTATAAACCAACTTAGGAATGTTGGAATTAACCCTCTGTATAGAAACCGAATCTTTGATCCTGTTCCAACACAAAATCAAAAGACTTTGCACCAGCAAATAGTTATAACAACAATACTTTTAGTAGAAATACTGATTCTTTCGCAGGAAATACATATTTTAGATATTGAAACTTATCCAGTTGCAATAACAATAGTAGTAATTCCCGGAGGCACAATTTAAATAACAATAGCAATATTGGAAATGGTTCTCACCCGAACTCTAATAATAGTCATCAGCAAAGTATGGCTACTTCAAGGAATAGAAATAATAACAATGATCGTGTCAAGCCAATGGATGTTGACATCAACAACCAAAACACGGTAGAAATTGGAAATTTTCGGCAACAGGCCACAACAAATTCCCTCACGTAGTATTTAATAGCTTTAATCGACACGGAAGCCTCCAATTCTTTAATGAGATTATTCGATGACAAGAATAAAACAACGTTAAACTAACCCATAATATTAAGATCGCTTAATATACAACAGAAGGCTTATTAATTAGATCTTTCGAAGAAATTGGTAACGACAATCCTAATGAGAAAATAAAATTTTGATGTATAAATTCCATAATATGTATGATGGACTAATCGGGACAGACATTCTGGTAAAATAGAACGCAAATATGAATTTCAAAAAAGGATAACAACATTAAACAGTAAAGAAGTTAAATTTCACTTCCCTCACAAACCTGAAAACACAATAGACCCAGGCGAGTACTTTTATCGTGCCCCAGTAGTAGAAAAGGAAGATCATACGCTAATTAAAGGAACCAAAGTTAACAATCAAGTATTAGAAAAATTTCGTAATACGGATAATCAATCTCATGTATTAGATCTCAATAAAGTTTTTCCGTCGTTAGAAATGCAAGATATAATGCAATTTAATTGCTAAGTTAAAAATGAAGGAGATATTTTAGGAAGAATTCATACTGTACATTTAAATGAGGAGGAAAAAAGAAAATTAACTGAATCCTGGAAAATCAAGAAGTTTTGAAAGAGAATGAAACTTTGAGTTTTATTATCAAACCAAAACATGAAATAAAAGCCGCTAATAACGTAGCTGTTAAAAGTAAAATATACAAGTGTTCCTACATTCCTTAAATAGAGATTCAGAGAACCTACATAAATGTTCCCTTTGTTTTGTTGATGATGTCCCAGATGACCTCCAGACATTTCGTCACAAAACTCGGGATTCGTTCTTCGCCGAAATGTCCCTCCACAACGACCTGCTGTCCAAATGCTCTTTTCACGCCAAGAGCGGTGCTGTGACCAGGCATCACGAAGCTCTTCTGGTTCCCACCCAACTACGGGCATAACGATGATTCTTCGAACGTCTTTACATTCGCGGTAGTAGTGGCACACCGATAGACAGAAAAGTTACAAATTTGTAGTATCATAACTATGACCGCCACTATTCTGCAGGCTAGACAACGCACTTACGGTTGCGTGACTTAGATGCCTCTACAGGCGAATAAAACGACGACTAAGAAAGCCATGGAACCAGCAACCCATGTTACCAATTGCGCCATAAAACCTATACAGACTAGTGCATTGAAAAGCTTTAAGATTGCTCACTACTTGTTGAAAGACTGTGATTTGAAATAAATTAATTAATTTTAATAAAATAAAATAAAATGAATAGATTCATGAATTTTAATAGTGGCAATCCTCCGTTGCAGTTTAAATAATCACTAAAATACTGTAATTATTATGTATGATATGTAAATATTGAGACAGAAAATGAAAAGACTTTTTTATCTGCATATGTACAATTTATCATTTAAAATTTATAATTGCATTATAACGCGTACAAAGGTCAATTTACAATATAAAGAGAAAACTATGCCAAAAGAATTAACAGCTAACACAAAGTTAAAATACACTATTATGCATATTTTAAACTCTTCATATCCCCTACAATAGGGGATATACCCAGGATATATAATACTGTGTTTAGTAATTCATAAACAGCTTTTAGTAAATAAATTCTCGCATGAATGGATGGTATTAAGTGTTTTCTGTTCTCCTAAATACAATAACAAAATTAGTTGTGACAGCTTACTACATTTATTTTAAACTCACCAGGAGGACACGTACTCTCCTATAATATGTACTAAATGAGCTAGTTAATCCATGAAGAAACTTGCATATTAAATGAAATGAACACTTCCCGGCTTTGATATCAAGCAAGCACCTTTCAATTAACTCCGAAAATGGCAAAATATAATTGAATAGTATTTGCCACTCATCCTGAAATGAAATATATAAGTACCCTCGCGTTGCTCAAAAGGACCTTACTTCTTCTTTCAGCAAGGCAAAGTCAATTTGATCCACAGGAGGAAGCGTCGTGTATTTGCCACTTATAACACCTGCCTCAAAAGTCTTTAAAAGCGAGTCGATACGTGAATAATTATAGAGAATAAATGAAGCACCTTTAATAGAAAATAAAAAGAAATTTAAGATGACATTATATTTTAAATTGATAAATCAGTAAAAACTATTTTTCGTTAAAATTAATACGAAAAATAAACGAACAAATTAAGTAGTATCTAAGCGCACAGTTTGCACCGGCCAAGTTTTCGTATATTCGTATACTATTATATTTACACGAATCGATTCAAGCTACTTTTGATCCCGCTCTATATCCTTACGTAGTATTTGTACAGAGCTAAAATTTTGTCAATGCAACGATATATTTTATACGTATAGGTGCAATGGTTTTCTTGGTACGAGCATATGGAAATCGAAATTTTTAACACTCACTAACTAACGAATCATCCAAATTTTTTGAGTATTTTTATTGAAGCCAGAGCGTTGAAATTTGAAAAATATCGAGTGTATAGTGTGTAAGTAGAGCGAAAAATAAAAAAATTAATCAAATGATGTGTGCTTTCGTTTAAATTAACTTTTTTTGCCTTTACGCCTGTATATGCGCAATGCACGAAAGCAAAATTAACCCTTTGCGATCGATTGTCGCTTCAGCAGCGACATCCAATTTATCTCTTTTAGGCACTTCAGTATAGTAACTAAGTATGATAATGGGATATACATTGCGAATATTCAGTTCAATTTTTCACTTAATTAGCTAATCTTTATTCATTATTTTTGTCTATCCAGAAAAATCAAGCTATACTCTATCAGTTAAAATTTTATATCCATGGGCGTAGTTCGGAGGTATTTTAACTTTGCGCCGATGTACGAGACACACAGAAGTAATTTCTTTTTCTGTCCTAAATTTAGTTATACGCACAAAAGTATTATTTCATGCTAAACTGCTCGCAGATGCCCTAACTGACTATATGCGCCACATTACGTAGGATATCGCAGAGTAATTTATACTATTAGAAACAACAAACCAAGTCTGAAACATGTAATTGATATTAAAAATGTTTATAATTAATAAGCAAACAATGCGTTAGAGGGTTAAAAAAATAACATACATATGTCTTGATTTTAATGAACAGAAAAAAAACAATTGATTAGTCATCAAAAGAAAGACCGTGATGCATATTTTTTTCTTTGCAGCGTTACATTGCTGATGCACCTAAAGGACATAAATTGAATGGTGTCCGGGGTAAGATAGATTGCACTAATTGCTGTAATCGTTGCAAGCATCTTTAGCTTTACTAAGCATTGTATTAAAATGACTAATAGTTTTTAAATTTTTCTTGAATTCATAGTTGCTAGTATATTAGTATCAGCTTCTCCTCCCAAAAGCGGGGAGTTCTGGAAACTTTTGAAAGCAGGTAAATTGTTGCCTCACAAAGAGCTATATTTGTGCAAAGTTTCATCCAAATTGGCGTGATAGTGGAAACACTTAGTACCGAGCACAGATTGTTTGTTTACAGTGGTATTGTGAACGTTCTGCGATTTTCTTGATGACTTCAGCCGAAAAGCAGAATGTTTGCATTAAGGACTGGTTCCTATATCACGAGCTCGCTCACAATACGTCGCTTACAATAAAATATAATGATGATAATACAGTAAATCGATTTTTAAATGCCACTGGATAAAATTTAATTAACCTAAAACTCCGACTAAGAATTATATATCAAACCTTTGCTACTTCGATATCCATTACTGCTTATTATTCTTGGACTAGATGCTTTTGCTTCTAAAAGATCTACAATTACCGCCGCCTGGCCCAATTGGTTTACTAATTTCCGAAGTAAAACGGAATCCTTTATCCTCAATCCATATTTATGTAAGGCCATAAGATGCATATCGTTCGATCTTAATCTTTAAATGAGAATCTTATTCGAAATATTTGTGAACTGAAAGATGTCAATTTTACTTTTTATATTCAGCATAGGTGAGCGATGTCCGTTTTCTACTCACTGGATCTAAAACCAATCCACTTGTAATACAATTAAATCCGTTCTTGTTTTGTGCTTTCTTCGCCACCAAAATATTGATTTTCATTGATGCTTTATTTGGCTCGAGAACTGTTTCCCAGCCGGAATATTTAGCTAATCTTTCTAATACTTGACCTAATAAATAAGCTCTGTAACAAGAAAGGCTCATATCTTCGCTCCATTGTTTATTCTCAACATAAAGCCGTTGAAGTTCGCAACACACTTTACTTTCCTTTTGAAAGACTTCATTGAACATTCGTTTAAAAGCCGCAAATCTATCGAGGTATAGTAAGCAACGGTCATTAAGAACGGAAACAGTGCGTAGTGGGTAAATCCAAGCAGAGCTACATTCCTTCAATGTCTCCAACTTCTCCTCCAAGGTTATTTCCGCATTTCCAACGTGATTTAATATATTTCCACAATCGTTGCAACACAAACCATTTTTTACATGTCTCGAAAATGCTTTACATCCCAACGGAAAACTAAAATCGCCGGTGACACACAGGTTATCCGAATGCTTTTTAAGTAGCCCGTTTTCAACATAGGGCTCTACTCCGTTATCAGGAAATAAATAATTAAAAACTTCCTGGTTAAGGTATTTCTCAATTCTAAAAGCCATTTAGATTTCTTGGGCCAGGGAAAACACTGATAAACTTACAAGCACTCCACCTGCATTAAGCAAAAACAGTGTATGCTGTTTTGAATTGTCAAAACATGGATTCGGTTCTCTTATGCAAAGAGGAACAAATGAGAAAGTAGAGGCACTTAGAAGTAAATTGCTACACATAATACAAAAACCTGATATTGATGTAGAAATTAAGTACCATTTAGATCAAAATCTTACTATCGTCCAATAATTTTACATAATAATTTTTCTGAACAAGTTACTTTATTAAGATTTCGTAATATCAACAATTTGTATATTGATGACTTTATATTCAGAAATTTTTACTTTTGGCCTTCTTTTTAGTTTCAAAGAAGTTGTTGCCATGCGCTATTCCGAAGTAGGGACAATGGAAAGCGCAAAATAACAAGGATACAAATAATCAAAAACTCTAAACAGTTGCATTTTTAGAGCTTTCAAGCATCCAAAAGCTCTTGTTTGCATAAATGCTGCTAGTTCGAGAGAGAAAGAAATTTCTTAAATGCATTTAAAGACAACTATGAAGAGTACAAATATTGCTAGCAATCAGCTGAGTTTAAGCAACTCAACTACGAAAGTCTGAGGAAAAATGAATTTTGATTGGCCCCGATTATAGATACGCACATTTATACTTCTACCTTCAAAAATATGAGCGTAAAGAAATCTCAAGTTCTAAGCCATTCAGTTGCACGAAAAACAACTTTGCAAAAAGTAAGGCATAGTCGATACAGAAAAAATTTGCAAAGGAGCACCAAAATAAGTCCTAAATAGTATTATTTGGTTCTGCAAGGCAGTGACAATGCATTATAAATACTTAAAAAAAATATATGAATGACATTTATCTTTTCCAATTAAGGTACTCTTATTTACGAATTTCTATATGGCCATAGGTGTATCTATAATTTTTTAAATTTAAAAATGTGTCAATCATACTCGTACATAGCGATAATTTAGTTGTGACTGGAGTGGTTTAGCTTGCTCGAATATTCAACAATAAAAAATAAAAAGGCCGTTGTTGGTTTTTGATTCCCATAATGAGAAATCTGTTAAATAATAAAATATAAATATTTGAAATATTTTAAAACTGTAGATAATTGCGAAACATTGACTACATTACTATTATAGATGCACAAAATAAAAGTGGCAAAATCATTATTATGATATACCTATTATAATTAATTCTTTGTTATATCAAGCTCAAAACAAGCTATACTCTTATATATAGCGCTATAAGTTAACATCCTTAAAAATATCTAATATAAGCTAAAATTAAATAATCTTTCATTGGTATATATCATTTTAGAATGGAATGATAATTATAAATTATTTTATAATCAAGCACGTGTTCCTGAACCAAATAGGCCGCTTAAAAAGTTGCTAAATCCATCGTAATCAGGCTGCACGCTATCAGTGTTATTTTCATCATCCTCGTCGTCATCTTCTTCTGCGGCACTGTCACCTTAAAGAACAAATGGTCGAATTTTGAAAAATAAATTAAAAAAAGCCTTTGTTTACCTCCAAAGTCGAGAAAATCATCATCATCTTCATCGTCTTTTTCATTCGGTGGAGGCAATGGTTCTGCTTCTGTAACTGAAAGTCCTTTAGAACCAAATTTGAAACATGATACTCTCAACGCAGCCTCAATATCATCTTCAGCTCTTAGTTCAAGCCCAAGACAAGCTTTGAAATTTTCTTTTTCCTTCGAGAGCCCATACACTCTTCCGCAAAAGTGAGAAAATCCTCCGGGCAATGGTATGCAAACTGGTTTCGTATTTGTTCCTTTGCAAGCAAAATAGGTAAAAATTGGAATTAAATTCGGATTTAGCACTTAATTTTATGTGTTAGGAATTTTCTATATCGCAGAAAACATTCCTTTAAATGTTGACAAATATTTTAAAATGTTCGCCAAAATTGCTTGCAATTTCTCTCTCGAATCATCCTTTGTCCAAATAAAACATTTATTTTTTTAATTTTTCGGCAAAGATTTAAGGACTCTTCTAAATTAAATTTTGAAGAACGGAGAATATGGGAAGCATACACTTAAAATTGTAAAGGTTTAACATTTTGGGCCCTTACAACACAGAGCCTAAATTTACGATAATTCGTTTTCTCTTAGAAGAACACTTGCAATATTATTCATTCAATCCAATGAACTTCTGAACTGTTAAAGAAAAAATAAGTTAATAATATTCAATATTTTTTTCCGTAGGGAAAATCACTAAAACCGTGAAAAAAATTCAGCTTTTAAGACCGTAGTAAATACATATCTAATCCTTTATTATTATTTTTCTTTATCATGAACAAATTTATATAACGTAAAATCAACAAATATCAACCTATAAATATAGATTAACAATGAACTCGGCAGATGCAACAATTTTATTATTACAACGCATACACTTGAGGTTAAGGCTAATAACTGTTTTTAAAAGACGTAACTGCCATCTTGTGGGAAAAAATTCAATTATTTAATAATATACCGATATATTACTGTGATTTGAAAGTTACACAGGCCCATAGATGATTTAGATATCTTGATAATATCAAACTTGTACAAAGTTTCCTAAAATAATTGACTAGGTTTATTCATTGAGAAGCTCTGAAAAGTTCAAACAGGTTTTTGAGATTTGAGTTTTGTGAAGTTTGTCAGTCCCAGGCTTTTTGTTGAGACTAACGGGAACTGTCGTTTTATTGAAATTTTGCTGAAATTTTTACAGAATTATTTGTAGGTGGAATTCTAAATTTTCTCACTTAATACAGTACTTAAATATGTACAAAACATCTCTGAAAATATTGACCGTTGTGACTTGAAACTAATGACTTTTTGAGATGACAAACTGCAAGATATAGTGCGTGTTGCAAAAATGAGACGTTTTTAGCTTTTCTGAGATATTTTTAGATACCTTATGGATAACAATAATAGTATTCCTCCATACAATAGAAAAGAAACCACTCCAATATCTCTGCAAGAATTGGAAGGGCCTAAAGTTTTATTTATCATAAATATCCCTCCACTTTCTTCAATACTTTTAACATTATTTTTTATATGAAGTCTCTGTATATAAACACACTGGTTTTGCCTTTTCAATTGGATTTTTAATCATAAACTTAGATTGAAACTACATGCGAAAAATGTCGATTATATCATGGAACATATTTAAATTAATCAACAGTAGATAATACTTTTCTCTGAGAAACATCGGAGCTTGATTTGATAATTCATACTTTGCTGTTATATTATTATAAAGATTATTTTGTTTTAATCTGCTTTAATACTGATATTTTGACCAAGATAATTACAGAAAGCGTGCACTTACGTCAACTAATTAAATACTCCAGACTCACTTCGGCTACTTAAACACCGAGATTTCTTAAACACCTACTTGATCAAAATTTTGGTAAGTACGTCGATCACGACAACCACTGTTAGGATTATTAGTTTTAACAATTTCATCAGGACAGTATGCCTTAAACACTACATTGTACATTTGATTTTTAAGTTTTTCTATCATTTTTTCGAGTATTTAAACTAATTATTCCACTTCTAAGAATTTTTTTTTCTTGGTTTCCGAAAAAAACTAATATTCTGAAATCTATTACCATTTAAAAATAAATAAATTTACAGCTATTATTATGGGTAATTAAGCCTATTTTCCAGTTGTTTTTCTACTTATATTTTGTTTACCTGAAATAGTTCTCCTCGTTAGAATGATATCTCCATATTTTATTGTGATAGCCATTTTTTGATCTCCGAAATAATGTAAAGTAGCACATCCGGGTCCTCTAATCGGAACTAGAGGAATTAAAAAATCTCGACAGCAATTACACAGTGTTTCAGTGCAGTTACAATATTTATTGATCGGATTGGCATCATCGAAATTAACCGGACTTGTTTCCACTAACTGCTCGATAGCATCTTGCGTACTGCCTTCACTTGTTGAATTTAATTTAACATGAACAGGACTTACATTAGGATCAATTTCATTCTCTCCCAACCGCAACAAAGGCTTGTCAGTTAGCTTTTGTCCACACACGAACCAATAGTGCGTGCTAGGAATGTATAATAGAAGATCTAGTAGTACTATTTTCCACATTTCTTTTGAAAAATTATTACAGTCTTTAATCAAAGTCAATTCATTTATTTGTTTGAATATGTGCTCTTTTTGGTATCTATCGTAATAATAACGACTGTTTATGGTATAACACTGAATTATTATTTCACGGTTACTGATTATAAATCCATTTCAAATTGAGAGATATTTATAAAAGATATGGTTTGCAACTGAGAGTATTCTTTAGAATCACTTAAAGATCTGCAACGCTATAATACCAAACAGTGAATGAAGAAAGCGGTCTTAGCTCCAAATTTTATGTTAAAAGAAGCACAGAAGGCTATCGACCTCTTAATAGAAAGCTTTATTGAGACTGCAGACGGTGAGTGAAAGCAACTTCGCGTTCTCCGTTATTCTTCACACGTGATTTTAATATTAATATGTATTGGTATTTATAACCACGCAAAAAAATAATTTAAAGCTGTATACTTATTCTTGCAATAATATTTACATAGTAAGTAGGTCACCCAATCATTTTCTTTTAAACGTTCATTTAAGAACAGTAACAAATAATTAGAATTATTTAAATAATTTACAGTTACAGAAATTTTATGTTTTATTTCTCCTCTTAATACCGGAAATAAAAATAAACTGGTCAAGTTGAATCTTTGTAGTAATTTAGTAATTTCGCAGCTTCATTGCCATTTATTCAAGCGTGGTCAAATTTGTAAAGGCTATTCTTATTTAAAAACACACAAAACCTATTGACAGGATTTCTTCGTTTTGGTTGTTCTGAAAAGAAATCAAATTTTTTATAAAATTTCGAAAACGAACTGTTTTCTAATTCATATATAATTTTTTTAATTGAGGGATCTTAAGAAATAGAGATTAAAAAACGGCTACGCCCTTCGCAATGTTGTAATTCCATTAATTAGTTCAAGTGAACAAAAAACTTGAATAATTACTTTGATACGAATGAACCATATAAAACAATAAATAACAAAACAAATTATAATTCAGTTAAAATATTGTATATTTAGGAAGTTGAGGTACTTTCTG